>KZ678685.1:0-27030 GCA_003019895.1 Coniella lustricola
TTTTTTGGTCAGTGACCGACCAATTTACAAATGCCCGGTGATGACTTCAGAGGTCCAAAAAGCCAAATTTGCAGGCAGCAGAAGCCGTGTCTTGTTATTTTTGCGTGAGCAGAAGAGACACATTGGCGACGGTTGTCGTTGAGAACCTGAGAGAGCTAATCTGAGGGCGCATTCCTATCCTTATTCTGCTTGTTTTTATGGTGTTATTATGAATTTCGCTTGTCTGTGGCGTCTGCCTTGCTCTGCTGTGTGGCAGCGGAGTAGTTCATGCTAGGACATAGAGGCAGGCGGACGACTGATACTTTAAATGACTGAAATTAGCACAAACACTACTCCGTCCAATATATGCTTGTGCCTCCGTTTGTGAATCGATTATTGAATGGTCAACAAATTGCTCACGAGCAGCTGTTCGCCATACCTGCATCAAGAGCATGCATATTCGTTCCAAGACGCAGTTGTTGTCTCGAACAAAGGGCGGTTGTCCATTTCAGCCAAACCGACACTCGACAATTGCCATCAGAATAAGTTGTGCTGTCGCAGTGCAAGTCATGGACCGATTCGATCACGATGTGACGGCTCATTTCTTAACACAGTCCACCAAACCACACATACACACTCACACTATGTCATCAAATACTCTTTTCATTGACCTTTAGACTTTTTGTAGAACCGTGGCCCAATTTCTATGCGCCTCAAATATTGTACACTGGTCAAAGATGCAACAAATGCTGGTTCCTGGTTCGTAAACCAACCTCCGTAGACCCAAGTCAATCACTCAAGGCATCCTTCCATTCACGCTGGAAACGCCCATTTGGTATCTCTCTTCTTTTCTCTCCTTCCGTACTCTGAAGCAATCCATCTACTGCGTCTTCTTGGTGACATCAGCTTGCTTCTGGGGCTTGTTAAACAGCCAGAGAGCAACAAACAGAAGCCAACCACAGCATGTGACAGCAATGCTAGTCAGATAGGGCCAGGCGGCGTGGATCTCGTACGAGGCGTCAAACTCGTCGTGGGCCAGGTGGCGGACAGTAACCGTGCGCTTTTCCTCGACGTTGGTCAAGAACGGCCGCTTGTAGTTGGTCAAAAAGTTGAAGACGCCGTGGTGGTCGGGAATCATGAAGGTGACGCTGTAGAGACCCTCCTCAGTCGAGGTGCTCTTTTGGCGCTGGAGCTCGAGGCGCTGGAAAGGGGAGAGCATGCTGAACTCGAGCTGGAGCTCGTCTTCGGCCGGGACCTCGAAGCTGACCCAGCGGTCCCAGGCCCACTCGGAAATGGAGATGGAGTAGGTCTGGAGATGAACAGTTAGCGAATGAATTCTCACAATGCCCCTCCATAGAGACTAGCAACTTACAGCCTCCGAGGTGACTCGGTAAATGCCAGGGTTGGAGACGTTGCCCAGGAGGGCAGATTGGTGCTCGACCGAGTTGACGCGCAAGTGGCCAATCTCGTGGAAAGTCCAGCCGCTGATGCGCTTGGCAAACTCGCCGTTCCACGTCTTGACAGACTCCTTCTCACCGGGGCGCTGGACCTTGGCGTCAATCCACTTGTCCTGGAGGGTCTCAGCGGAGCCAATGACCAAGAAGCGGGCCGAGTTGCGCGCCTGGAAGACGGACACCAGAGCCAGCTGCTCGCCAGAGGCAAAGACCTCGTCCACAACTTCGGACTGCTCCTTCTCGTTGTAAAGGTAGGCGGTACGGGGCGCCTTGACAACGGGCGTAAGCTGAGCGCCATCGCCGAGTATGTGGCCGACAGCGCGGGGGAAGGCAATCACGTCGTTCTTGTTGTCGCTGCCAAAGTAGTTCTTGGTGCCGGGCTTGTACTGTGGGGGGGTCTGTAGGAGGAGGACGTCGTGCTTGTCGGCGGCGCTGGAGACATCGTAGCTGAAGTGGTCGACGACAAGACCTGTGCGCTCGGCGGGGAGATGGATGTCGAGTTCGAGAAGGGCAGAGTTCAGTGCTGTGGGGACGGCCTGGGTCGAGCTGAGGGCGACAAGAATGTTTCCACCAGTTTTCATGAAGTCGAGGAGCTGCTTGGCCGTCAGGTTGGGACCGAGACCTGTAGTACACTGCGATTAGATTCGGGACAACGACCATTTGTAGTGGCAGACGGTTGTGTTGCGTACCCTTGGACTTGATGGGGAAGAAGACGATGTGATCGTAGTTCCTCTCGCCCAAGTGCTCCAGCTTCAGGTTGTCTTGCTTGGGAGACGCATGGCTGATCTGGTAGCCTCTGCCTGTAAATTGGTGACCGTTTGTTAGCGGACTGATCACACACCGTACCGTACGTTTTGCGGAAGTAGAATGGTGTGCATACTCTCAAGGTCTCCCAAGAACTTTGTGTAGGACTTCTGGTCGTCCAGGTCCTCCCATATCGAGAGCAGACGGTTGCCCGTTGCGCTGAGAGCTTGCGCAACAGCTGCCAGGAACAGCAGCAGGCAAGACAGCACGACCTTCATGCTGAATGATGGCCCAGAGAGCGGACGACGAAGGGAAAAGTAAAGGAGGGTAAGGGCGGCGCAACAGCAATTACTTGCGTCGCATGTGACAAAGCAGCGTGGCGTCGTCAATTGCTCAGCTGCTGATGAGGTCGAGCCGAAAGAGAGTTGAATGGACAAAAAGGGCCAGTTGAGGTTGTGTCTGGCTAAATAATTGCAAGTTATCACACCTCTGGGATTAGGACAGCTTTGGATACGTAGGCCTTTGCCAAGCCCAGCCGTGGGGGAGTTCCCACACGCTGCACACTGACCCCTGGCAGCTTTGCTTGCACGGGCTGCGTGGCCTTCTTGTCGGCACCCCACACCCCTGTCTGAGGGAGCACGGGCCAGTCTGCAGGGATCAAGCGGCAGAGCAGTCTTACATAATCACCCGGGACCAATGGGTCGCGAGCCCATTCCACTGACCTCTGACTTCACTTTGAAGCTCTCACAGGCATCTGATAGAGAGTTCCAGCCGAGCTTCAAGTCTCGTCCAGCACCCACGTTACCAATGTAAGTTGAAGCCTTTGAGATATCTTTCCAAGGCTGTCTACCATCAATTGCCCCAGAACATGGAGTCGTCCGACTGACCTTCCCACCACAGCGCTCGCAATGGTCACCCAAACGCCCCTCTTCTGGAAAGGTCCCATCCGCTACTTGCGCTGGTCATGCCGCGAGCGCCCTGCCCTCTTCTGGTCCTGTTTCATCGGAGGCGCTGGCCCTGCCATGGTTGCCATTGTGCCACCAATTCGACACCGTCTGGGTGACCCCGATGCCCTGCCCATTCCCCAGACATACCCGAGTACGTAACAGTTGGGGCTTCTCTTGATCAAAGATTGAAGGGCCATTTGCCGACAGAATCTTGCATGCTAATGCCATATTGTTTTTCCCTCTAGTTCCCACCACTCCGAGAAAGCAATTGACGGGTTATGGAGACGAGACTGAGCAATGAGGTGCCACAAATGCAGCCGGCAGAGGGCTTGCGGATATACACCATAAACCAATCGATACGTGGCTCTGGAAATTGGCCAGTCATTCCGGCGAGCAGAGCTCACATCAATAGTGAGCTAGAGTGTACATAGGAGGCGTTGGGGTTCTGAATTCAACTACGAGCAAAAGTACCAACGTTCTTGCGAATCGTTTCCGATTCCTATCCATGCACATTGTTATAACAATGCCCAATGTCGCGACTGATGCTGAATTCTGTTCGATCTTTTTCCAACTGTGAGCGTTTGGAGCGCAACCAAGGATTGTTAGACCACGCTATAGGAGTGCTACGGTTTTGCGCAAATGGGCGACAGGGATGGTTTGTGTGCAAGACATATTCTTACAGTTATTGCATGAGGATGGTAGCAAACCTTGATTGACTGCAGCTTGATTGTATGTCTAGGCATCAGCCAAGATTGACAAGCAATACGAGGAGGCGTGCAAAGATTGATTGAGAATACGTGGTGTCCAGCTGTGTATAGGATTTACGGACTTGTAACAGGAGCATACGAAGCAAGATCAAATCTTCCACATGTGCCCAAAGCAAACCAAACAGAGAGGAACCAATTATAAGATTCCCCAAAGACAACTATCTAAAGCCTTCAGAGATCGTCTCCCATACCTCAAAAGCACTGAAATCTAGGGCTTTGATGTGTTTTTCTTTCTATTATACTACGTGACTTGATATCCAAACATCACATGCCTATTTTCCATCTTTTATCCTTGGTCCATTCACAAAAGCTCTCTCTCTCTCTCTCTCTCTCTCTCTCTCTCTCTCTCTCTCTCTCTCTCTCTCTCTCTCTCTCTGTGTGTGTGTGTGTGTGTGTGTGTGTGTGTGTGTGTGTGTGTGTATCTGTCTCCCTCACATAAAATCCATAGAAGACAAGACGCCAATAGCAAATGACTTTATTCTGTTAGAGCCTCCCATGCATGCTAATGATGATCGAACCAATGCCGTATATGCATTTTCCCCCATTTGCGTTTGTCCTTTAGAAGACACTTCTAGAAACACTTCCAGTGTCACTTCTGCTTTGCCCAAGCATCTCTATCTTTCAACGCTGTTCTCTTTGCACAAGATTCCATTCGTACTGTTCACAACGTTAGTGAAAAGCTCATTGACTAATGCTCAGCAACCAATACTGCACGCCCCGCCACGGCAAAAGAAAAATCAAGAAAGAAGAAGAAACACTTACCACTCTCCCGTCCTCATCTCCCGTATATACTGCCCCAGGCATAGGCGTGACACACGTAATTGGCGCATCAACATTCGCCCCCGTCTCACTCTTCATATCGATATGATCCAACCTGCGCAACAGCTCCAGACTCCAGTGGGTGGATCCTTCATCCCCTCTCCCCTTCTTAGCCGGACCCGGGACGACGATCCTCCGCCACACTTTGACCCTGCCTCGGCGATGACCTGTGAACAGGAGGAAGTTCTCCAGCCACTCGTTGCCAATACCTTCGTAGAACGCGCACGAGTGCACATAGTCGTCCTGGCCCTCACCGCCACACACATTCTGCTCGAGTAGGAGCTCGCCGTTGAGTGTGAACAGGAGAACGTTGGGACCGGAGCAGAGCATGATTTCACCGGAAATATCATTGATGCGTGCGCACTCGACCGGCCGCGTGATGGGCAGCTTGCGGATGAACTCGAGACGATTGAGGTCCCAGAGGAAAGCGGTGCCATCTTGAGAAACGGTGAGAAAGGTGCTGAAGGCTTTGGAGACGGCAATAACGTTGACGGGTGTCTTGTGGCCAAAGAGGGACAGTCGGGGTACCAGCTCAACGTTCCTGCCGGAGGGCGTCTTGACTGTGTAGACGGATACGACGCTGTCTTCGCCGGCAGTGATAAGGGTTCTGGAGTCGGCGAATGCTACGCAGGAGATTTGACCTTGGTGGAGGTTCTCGAGTAGCCCGATAGGCTTGCGGTTGTCGCTGAGGAAAAATCGCACGCTGTTGTCTGCGAAACCCCATTCGAGGAATTTGTCGTAGTGCGGTGGCATGTTGACTCGGAAGGGAGAGGCACAGAGCAAGCGGTCCAGCTTGGACGCGTAGATGATGCTCGCTACTCGTTCATGGCTTTCAAGCAGGGGATATGTGATTCTTGTTAGTGCTTGAACCCCAGTATCAAGTCGCTTCTGCGATGTCTGGACAAAGTCGCGAGCCGGATGAGGCTTGGAGAAAACTTGGTGCGGCGTTTGGCCAAAGTTGTGAATGATGTTTGTCGTGATTGCTCGCTCGTTCTCATCAACAAGACTGTCCAGATCAATGGCGCCGTGGTACGAGAGGTGATGGAAGACGTTGAGATTGTCGACGGCAGCCTCGCCTCTTTGCTTGAAGCCAAAGACCAAGTCGATCCAGTGGTGTAGCCTTTGCGTCGCATACGGGCTTTCGAGAGCCTCGCGATTCTTTTGAATGAAGATCTTTGGGTCGCCCTTGGCCCATGGCGGTAGGATGACATGATCAACTTTGCCGGCATTCCCTTGACGCTCACCAAAGTCGTATCCATTCAGGTTAGTGAGGAAGTCAGGCAAATAGAAGAATTCGGGAGTAAGTTCTCGAACATCGGTTCCCGTATCTCTGGACGAGGACTTCCAGGCGCCCTCGATAGAGTAGAACAATCTGTCAGGGTGGTCAAAAGAGCCGCCCTGAAGCAGTATATAAGACTGCACAAAGGGTGGCAGTCTGATCAGGTAGGATGCAACCACCATTGCAGACGAATAGTGAGTACCATAGTGGAACGGAGTCTCGCCAACCTCCATCAGATTGCTATAACGAAGCATGTAGTCCGTTTGTCGGGCGACAGTTTGCGCACCCATGGGCTTCGAGAGGTCACGGAATGAAGCTGGGTTGTTCAGATCCAATTCCTCGCTGGTGTAATCGGCAAGAACCCATGGAAAGACGGGGTATTGTGTCAGATCGTTGAATGTTCTTCCAGCCATGGTGTTGACGAGCATAAGATAGTGAAAGTTGGATATCTCCCCTTTCTGCCATCGTCTCATGATAGGGTTCCACGGAGACGCATTGAAGATGGAGCCGAACTTGGAACCAAAGGACTGTGGCGATTCGTCAAAGACCTTGATGGCTTCTAACCTCCATGCGTCTTCAGGATTCGGTAGTGACTTCGGATCCGAAGTGTGGGGAGTCTTGTTCGACAATCTCGCAAACACCTCGTCTCTGACAGCAGGGGTGAGAGCGGTCATCAGATAGCTTCGACCGTCTGTAAAAAAGATCTCAATGGCAACGTCTCGGAAGAGGAAACGACGCTTCGAGATGCTAATCACGTCGTGCCATCTCCAGCTGCGCGATTCCTGTTCGCTCCGATTCGACGTTTTAGGCTTCTCAGAGCCTTTGCTGCTGCCTGTGATGATCTGAGAATATGGATCACGTTCTTCTGGTGGAGCTTGCCAGACATTGATAATCTCGCCATCGGCACTGCGGAAGACATTGTCCATGAGATACAGTGCTTCCTTGCCAATGATGAGAATACCTTCGCAGGCTTCGAGACCAATGATGCGGGAAATATTGTAAACGCTCTGCACAGTATCGCCCAATTCAAGGCGTCTCATGACCTTTCTGTTCTTGTCTTCAAATGCATCGTCGCCACCAGGCTCGTTCATGTCTTCAATCATCTCGAAGTCATCTTCGGGCATAACCGCCGAGTCAGAGGGTTGGCCCATGCCAGCCGGTTCGCTGGCCATAGTAGTGGTGTCGGCCTGTCCTTCTGCTGTAATGGACGCAGAACCTGGCGATGATATGGGACCCAGTTTCGTGTCCAATTTAAGGCCAGAAATGCTAGGGAGCGCCTCGGCAGTCTTGTTCTCGGAGTACTTCTTCTTTGTTTGCTTTGACTGGTACTCGTCTTGCGCCTTTGAATAATCAGGCAGAAGACGCAGCCGCATTCGATTCCTGCCTTCTGTTCTGTCCAGTTTCCACTTGATGAACGGGGACGGGTCCGCGAACACACCACCAGGCCGCTTGAGGTCGCGATCCATCTTTCCGAAAGAGGAAACAAGGAACACAAAATCGTCCTGCTGATCCTGCGTAAGGCGCTGGTGTTTAGAGTGTTCCGTGTGAAATATGCTCTTCATCCAAGCACTGTTAGCCATCTCGTGGCGCAGGAGCACGTTCTCAATGGACCGCAACTCGTCACGCCAGTCTTTGAGTATATCCTTACGCCGGGCCAAGCGCAGCCTGGCGCTCTCCAATGTTCGTTGATTCTCTTGACTGACGTACTCTTCCCAAGACTTTGACATGGCCCCGAGGAAGAGTGCATCCAAGGAAGGTCGGTGCTGGTTGACCCAGTCAAGAAATGTGTCATCGTCCACTTCTGTCAGCTTCTGGAAGCCCTTGATGAGCTGATAGTCTTCGGAGGTCATGAACTCCCGGAAAACCCGCCCACACTCATTAGGTTTTTGAACCAGCATGATTCGCAAGATGCCTGCAGCAGCCAAGCGCACCCGCTCCCGAGCATCAATGAGTTTGCCATAGAGCTGATACCAAATAAGCTTCATAAACTCATCTTCCATCGACAGACAGTCCAAAAGAACAAGTTGCCAGTAGAAGATGTTTGAGAGCACGGCGATATTATCAGCTTCCGAAACTTGAACATCGTCAGTATCAGAGAGTCGAAGCAAGACCAATTTGACGAATGTGCTTTTGAGTACTGTCACGTGCTGGCTGCAGAGCCGGACGCTCTTCAAGCTCGATACCTCGGGCCTGGCGAGATATTCGATGGTGGTGCCAAGGAAATCCAGCATGGTCTCAGCACCGTTCAGGAACCAACCCTCAAAAACTGTGTCCATCATGTGCAACGCGAACCGTGACATATTTGATAGAACCTTAGTCTCACCGAGGACGCCTTGATTCAGCTGAACAGCGGATGAGAGGTGGGAAACAAAGTGTCGCAGCACATATGACTCAAAATATGCCTGGTGCTCCTGGAATCCTGGTGGCACCTTCAAATACAACCCGAATCCTTGGAAGTCCTTGCGAACCAGGACTTGGTCCGTAAAGACATCAAGAACGAGGCCCAGCAGGCCGTCTAGGACGACATTGCTGATCATCTGGGTATGCATTTGCTGCTTGGGTGACATGACATGTGCAAGACGTGCGGTACTCTTCGAAGCCTGTGGAGAATCCTGAGATGTTATGAGAACGAAAGAAGACGCTCGCCGAAGTTGAGAGCCTTTCGTTCGGCCGGGGCCTCCATCAACCGATGCCACAACGGATGTTCTGACAATTGGTGCTGGGCTAGAGGACCCTGCCAGAGGACGAATGATCACATCACCGCCCTCAAACGTGAGTGCAGAGTCTCGTGAGTTGAGCTCGGTCTCAGGGGTGACCGGATCGGTGCTGACGAGTACCGGATACAGTGCTGACAAAAGCAGCCGCACATACTTTGATGATAATGCAAACTCTCGGAAGTCAGCGGACCGTTTGTGAAGGTCTCCAAAGAATCGAACAACCGTCTGGAGAACAATAGCGTGACTCGAGACTCTGTCTTTGTCCACACCGCGGGTACCTGAGGTCAGGTCAGCACAGCACAAGCGGGATAGATGATGCACAGTTCACTCACGTCTTGCGCCAAGTTCGTCGATGAAGTTCATCGAACGAGCGCGTGGTCTAGTTGATGATGCTTCGGATGTGGCCAGATGCTTCCCAATGCTTTGTTCGGTCCCCACTGGAGAATCGGGATCGTCTTGATACTTGAGGATATCTCTGAGACCATGCTGGAGCATCGTCGTGATGACTGGGAGAACATCGGGATAAGTAACCCTGCTCTTGCCGAATAATTCTGTCAGGTTCAGCAAATCGAAGGATCGATCAAAGTCAATCTGTGATACATCGTACCCAAAGAGGATACTGAGGCACATTGGCCATAGAGTCGGTATGTCCCACCAATGTTTCAATCGATGAGCCATGATCGCGAAGCCGCCTGTCTTATTGGTAAATTTCGCGGTGTAGTTGGCACCGTGAGACACGAGCAACCTAGCAATAATCTTGCAACCATAGACAACAACCTCTGGATTCTCCTCTGCAAGCAGGTACAGCAACCACTATAAATCATATATCAGTATGCGTGTTGCTGGATGGATAATTGTACGTACCTTATTCGTTACTGTTCTAGCAAACTTGTGGATCTCCGTAAAACTACCCTTGTGGCATAGGAGGTTGGTGTAAAGCTCCAATATCTTGACACCAATTTCCTTCTTGGTCATGTTACGTAGACCAGAGCCATTGACTGAGTCCACGGTGGAGCGGCGAAGTCCATTCTTTCTGGCATATGTTGCTATTGGCGTCCCTATCCCAGAGGACGGTCGAGGAGTTCTCGGTTGGGAATTCGCCGAGGAGTGGAAAGTATAGGTGATGAACAATGCTATAGTCCGATGCACCTCGGTGCTGAAGTTGCATCTGATGAGGCTCTCAAAGGCAGCCAAAAAGTGCGGTAACACATCCTCAGACATTGTCTCCGCTTTCAAGGCGTCCAACAGCCTCTTTACGATACCTGCAGTGAAGTGTCAGTCGGTCATGGTTCGTTACATGTGGAGCAGCAAATACTAACGCATGCGCTGCAGGCGGCGGCTGTTGAATTCGTGAAATTTGCTATTGACAGCGAACGTCACAAACTGCTTATAATATAATTCCTGCGTGATGGAAGCCGCTTTCCGCCAAGTATCGAAATCGATTAGCAGGATACGATACGCCAACGGATTGATGATGAAGGACTCCAAAGGCTCGGCATGTTTGTATCCAATAAAGTCAAGAACCAGACTGAGCAATTGGAAACTTAGCTTGTCCCGCTCATCAGGCGCCAGCAAAAGCCGCCAGCTCGGCACATCTGTACCAGACGCACTGTATCCAAGCTTCGCTCTGAGCAGCATGGCCAGGATAGCGTACCCATTGTCTCTTTCCATAGCCTCGCTGTTTCTCCAGCTCTTCTTGATGGCCAAGAACATCAGCTCAACGGATCGCAGAAATTCCTCTGCATTCTTGGTGCGTTCTACCAGTTTGAGAGCAACGGGTGTGAAACCGCCGACACGCCATAAATTCGCGTCGAAATTGTACGGCGTGGCCACAACAGGGTCACCTGTCAAGACAGCAACGCCATGCACTCTGACAAGAGCGTCGTTGACACACGGAAGCGCGGCATTAACGGAGATAGCAGTGCCACTCTTAGTCGTCATCTGGAACAAGTTGCTCGCAGCATTCCTGGAAAGCGATCGAAAAAGAAAGGAGTCCAGGAATTGACCATCGGTGCGGAAAACGGCCGTCGGCAATGTGCTCATCAGGATCTTTTGCTCTGGCAAGATACTGCTGGCCTTGTCTCTGATGGCTTTGAGAATGTCCGAAGAGTTTTCTTCATTCCCAGGATGTAGCATTTCATTGCGCAGTCCCAGAGCGGCCGATGCCTCGTATGTTTGAAAGCCCCCAAGGCAGTCCTGGAAGTTACCTTGATATCTCGGTCCAAGGCGGTAATGCACGGCCAGGAAGTCATCGCTCAAGGCGTCCTCAAGAAGGTGGGCTGATGCCAGGGACCATTTCGAGAACACTAATCCGCGTCCAACAGTGGTGGACAGATTGCGAGGGGTTCCCAAAAAGGCCTGCACGGGTTGGGTTCTGTTATTGCTTGAGCTGAAAGAAGCAAAGCTTTCTGTGCTTGCGTTGCTAAAGGGCGGAGGCATCGGATACTGTGACTTGAGCTGCTCGGCAAACTCGCCGTTGACATACAGCGAGGCCTTACTGGCAGTCATGGTCCGTGGCCGCCGATGTACAATAGCAATGTGATACCATCTGTGTTCCTTGAACTTGACGGTCTTGAAACGCACGCTCGGTCTTTGCGACGTAACTGAAGTCTGGAGAATGAAATTATGGGTGTCCTTCTCCAAGTAAGCCATGAGAAAGCATGTCGAGGTGGCATCAAAGACACCAAAGATGGTCGTATGGGATGCCGGATCGAACCGATCAACTCTTATCCAGGCAGTAAAGGTGTAGCCAGCAGAAGATTGTGGTGGAAAAGAGCGCCCCAGAGATGCAAGCTCAATGGAGGAGTGGCCATGCAGTGAAAGATCGAATTGGACGAAAGGAGGCCCGTTATTCCTTTGGGCCATTTCGAGGCAGAACTGAGAAGCTGCAGCATCTTGCCTTGACAAGAGCAACTGAGTGTCTGCAAGACGATTGACGCCCAAATGCATCAGAGACCGGCATAAGTCAAGCACGATCTGCTTTTCGTATTGGGACAACACCGACTCATCGGAGAAGTACAGAGCCAAGAATCGGGACAGCACACCCGTTCCATGTAGCGCTGTGAGATTGTAAAGAGAATTCGAGCTGGCTAGCTTCAAAGTGTTGAGAACCACAACGGAAGCCAGGTTCTCGGAAGCGTTGGCTTCTCTGGGCATGGACTCCCAGAAGTCTGCGGTGGCCCGTAGTATTTCCGGATTTGAGATGACGGTGGTGGCCGTGATAATCTTGGCCAATTCGGTCTCAACGGCTTTTACGTCGAGGTCCTGAACCTTGGTTCCGTCCTCGTTCCGATATATAGCATCATCCTCGTCCTTTCCCACCCCACTGTTCTGTGCATGAGGAGCAGGTGCAGCCGCAGCCGCAGTCGCTTGGCACAGCTCATCCAGCCTCTGGTCGTCGAGGGCAAAGGACAGCAGTTTTCCAAAGAGCTGGCAGTTTGACCACAGATCCGAGTCCGATCCGCCCAGGCCTACACTGGCTATGATTTGTTCTAGAGCGTCCCAGCCGGCGCCCTCGACTCTGTGCTTGAAGTAGCGCCGGTTCCCATGGTGTTCTCTGAACGAAGCAGAGAAGATGGCAAGCACAATATGTAGAAGCTCGAAGAAGCCCTTCTTCTCTTCCAAAGACCGCTTCTGCGGATTGTAGAAGCCCGAGTAGGCTCGAAGGACGTCGAGCAGGCGCTGGTAGCCGTTCAAATGGCGGAAGTCGTCCTGGGACGGCGAAGGGGGGTTCGAAGCAGCAACATGCTGGTGGATTTGGCGAGCCGACTTGAGAATGGGGGGGAAGTCTGGACAGTCGCGACCCTCTCTAGGCTGGATCGCGCGGGCAATGTCGTCAAAGAGGTGCTGTAGAACTTCGGCGGCCTTGGTGACGGCCGGGGGGTTCGAGGCGGAGGTCGAGGAGCGATATCGTCGTGCGCGGCTGGCCAGCTTGGGCACGGAGAGCGACTCCATGGCGTGGGCGTGGGCGACTCGAATCTGCGTCGTTCACGCCTTCATTTCCCCAGTCTGCCGTCGCAAAGAGCTGTCCTAGCACCCTCCAAGGGTCCAGGTCCTAGCACCAAGGCTGCGGCATGTGAAGGTAAACGGAGGCAGCGCCAGTGGGGAGCAGCCGACGGCCGCCGTGATTGCTTGCGGATGGTGGAGCTAGGGCTGGCTGTCAAGGCGCGCAGGTGTGACGGCTTTACTGCGTTCCTGGGACGTGGACTCGAGGCGTAAGCAGACAGTCGAGCAAGCTGTAGGCGGGTATGGAGCAGCGCAAAGGTTGTTGTGGGAGGTCAGATGCGATCCAGGAGACTACTTACAGTATCGCGAGGTTGCGAGCGTCAGCCTTGGGGCTTAGGGTGGGGCTGCAGCATGCGTAGCCACAATACAGGGCTTCAAGTGCGTACCAATTGTGCCCCACAGGCTCTGAGCCAGGCTTCAATAGCACCATTGCGTGGACGCTGATAGCCTGTCCAAGTACGAGCGGCCCTGAGCCCGTGCCTTCTACTGCCTTTTGCCATACCAATATCAACTCCACCAAAATTAGCCTTGCTTGTTTCACGACAAGACACTGCCCAGCAATTAAACCTCCCCTGACTGATGTCAAACACGCACGCTGCATTGCGGCGTCAAAACCAATCGCACAATTAACAGAGGCTTCCAATGACTGCTGCTGACACCACGGTCATTTCCTGAGGTCCATCGTCGGGCAGAAAGCGTACCTGCGTCTGGGGTCGAAAGTGCCGTACTGTCAGTGAATGAGCCAATACTCAAGTATCGAATGTCTAGAGGGCCAACGCATTGTTTACTGATGACCTTGAGAGAGAGCCAGTGCCTGTGCGCTCTAAGCGACTTGATTGCCAAGCCATAGTCACTGCCTGGACCACCATGGCTGTGTTTGGACACGCGTCGTGTCCGAGAATTATCGTGATCTCGACATGCCTTCTGCTCGCGGCCTCGAGACGTGACATTAACAGCCACTTCCGATACTCATCAACCTGGCAATAGACAGCTCTCTTTCCGTTCTCTGGGCGGCTTCCATTGTGTGAAAGCCAGCGCGAGTTCAACCAGGTGCTGAGCGCTCCGCCAGCCATGATGCCGCGTTGCAACGGAAATTCTCACACGTACAAAGATTCAACTCTTGTCGACTAAGCCAGGTCAAAGTTCGTTCAAGTCGTGAAGTTGCTGACATGTCACCATTCATCCCCACCAAGTCTGGACGATCCCCTTTCTTTCCACTCAGTCGTCGTCAATGCTGAAAAGGGGTTTCTTGGACCTTTTCATGCCAGCTCTGGGCTTGTCCCTTCGTTGATCTTGCCAGAAGCCCTTGATGCGCTCTACTGGACTCGAGAGATCGTGAAACATTCCACAGCTGCCGAGTTCGAAAGTCCTTCTTATCGAAGCGCTGTATCGTTCCTCAGCATCTTGCAGAGTGCGTCTTCAACGCTGACTTCGACGATACAGCGTCCTGAGCACAGGGACCAGCTGCCATTAAGCACGAAGAAGTCACAGCCCAGTCGATATTGGCAAACTGTGAAACTTCATTTTGCAAATGTGCAAGAAACATGCCATCATGGGCCTTCACATAAGTTGTTGCACGATATTTCGTGCAACCACTGGCTCCATAAGCTGTGTGGTCTTCTCCCCGAGGTTAGAGCTCCAAACGCCGCGTCCCATCGTATCAGTGTCGAGTCCAGGAGTTCATGAATGCAAGCCCACAAACTAGGCCTGCTAGATGCTTACATAGCTCCAATACGGCGGCACTATCTTCGTGGAACGTCCTAGCCAGCTGGATGGCTGCCCTCGGGTTCGACTTAGGTTCCCGGCCGCAGTGACTTTTGTGCCAATCAAGCGATTTATACATCCTTGAATCTCCACCAGGTAAGGTATACCCTTTGTAACCTTGCACACCACTATCCCCATACCGCAACCCACGACGACGTCCGTACCAGCTCTTCCCCCAGTCGCAGCAGTATGCCAAGCAAACTGCCTGTCTGGTCTCGTACGAAGAGATCCGTGACAAGTATCTACAATCGGTGACAGCGTTTCCAGCCCTTCGACAAGCCACCCTTCTTCTGTACCCGTGAGCCACTTGTCTTATCCAGGGACCAGGGCTGCCTGCATCGTCGACAGGTACGCCAATGATGGCTGCACCCTGGCTCTGGGCACGCCAATATTGCCTGCAGGCTGACTTGCCATGGGGGCTGCAGAAGTGCTACTGATGGGCCAGAATCCGCTACACTGGGCTCCATGCTGCCAAGTATAGAGCAATTCGTCTTTGTCTGCTCTGGTACTTGGTTGCCGTATGCGGCAAAGGTACCCAAAGGGTTTATCTCCACACCCAGGCGGCCCAAAAAAGGGCTGGTGCTATATCCTAGCACGGAGCGTTCTATAGACTCGTCCCTCTTCCTCGCGTGCCCCTCACCGTTTCTGCTGTCGACCCCCCCTGCAAGTACGATATGCAGGTCGAGGAGCACATGCTGCGGTTGGCCGTACCCCATCGTCCAGACCAAGATCGATGGGCCGCTTCTCGCTCGTCTGGTTGCTGTACTTCGTACACCGTCTCGAATTGTAGTCGCGCGACTTGGCATCCCTTGGTTTATACATAGGTGTGCTGGTCCAGAGCTATTCTCCTTCTACAATCTTCTCTCTTGGCACACACTGTCACCACTGTTCACACTTGGCGTGTGAGACCTGGACTCACACCTCTATCCGCCTTGGGGACCGCCGGTGAGACGCACGAGAGTCCAACAGCCAGGCTTGCACCAGAACTCACGACGTGAATGGGCTTCTGTGCCACTTGTTTATTGCCCAAATCTGAGAAGAAGGCCGTTGTCAGGAAAAGAGCCCATTCACCCACTCGCGTGTCTAGGTGCCAACTATATCAGGTTTGTGACCTCGTTATGTCTCACGCATTGCTGCCACACCACTCCGATATGCACAACACAAGGCTCGCGTGCTGCGGCTTTGTATACTGAGGGAGCCTACATTTGTATCTGTCCCTCTCTTCCATTTGCGCCATCTGTCCCTCCTTGACTTAAAACCTTCGTTCCTAGCTCGTCACTTATCACGCCGGCCACGTGCATTTCTGACATTCGAAAGCAGTCGACCGCCATAGCTACTCACAATACAGACTGATATCCATATGACCGCCTGCTTGACATCCTCCTCTCGCTGTACATCCAAGTCCCGTAAACATGGCTTCGCTCGAGATCGACACTGCCTTGCGCAGATACAACACTCATGACTTTGAGACGGCCTCTGTCCGCTCTGCTGCCCCTTCCTATGGTGAGTGTCTTCCTGGTCCTCGCCTGTTTTGGTCCCAAGCCACGGACGACAACCACAACAGGTTGAGAGTATCAGCCTGTCTTTTCGGCCACCGTTTTAGGCAAACGATGGCCCCTCTACGCGCGCTGCAGTCAAAGTGCTGACACTGCCCTGCTTTGGTGTGATCATAACTAGTCTCGGAAGCACCCTCCTACCACACGACCATCTCCAATGGTGAAGCCATTCCGCCGTACTCACCGCCCACCTCCAATATAAACAACAACGCATCATCAACATCCACACTCTCCAACGATCACGCAACCACCACTGCCAGCGACCCTGCCGCAGTCCCGGCCCCGACGCCGGTCACGGTCAGGACCAGCAGTTCGCAAAGCCTTCCGACCCTGCTGCCCTCCAACACCGCTCACATCCCGACTCCGGGCCTGCCTCCGATCCCACCGGCTCCCACAAGCTCCAACTCAGGTATGCCAGCCATCGGCGCCTGGGCCATTCCGTCCTGGAGCACCGTCAACACGAACCCAACTTACCAGCGAGTGGCGTCACGGCGTGCACAAGCGGCCATGTCGAGCGGCGAGGGTCTGCTGCGCAACGCCGCTCGCGTGCTCGACCGGGTGAATGAAGAAAGCAACGGCTCCGGAGCTGACACGCCGCCTGAGAGCGAGCGCATAAGACCGTTGGAGGATCCACATCTGGTGGGTGAGGATGCGGCCAGGAGAGCTAGAAACGCGAGACTGGCGAGGGAGAATGATGATATACTTCAGCTGGAAGACAGAAGATGGGACTGGTTTCTTGGTAGGTGCTACATATCCTCTGTACGGCAGGGATTGGTGACTGACTCTTTTGTGATTGTTACAGCTCAACAACGCGACTGGGACGAGCGCGAGCGCAGCTGGAAGCAGTTTCGTCGAACCATGTCCAGCACCAGCAGCATGTCGCGCGGCCGCATAGTCCGTCGCTTCACTGCTGGCATGCGTTGAGCAAGACGCAAGCGATGATTTCACGACATATACGACAACGTTCTTTATGAATCTCAATCTGAGAGAGAAGGTTCAAGTGTTTTTTTGGAGGTTCCCAATCAATCCCTTATCCCCATATTCGGCGTCCTGAAAACTTCCCTTTTTTTTTTGCGTTCTGCATTCTTTCCCTCAGTATCATCGTTCTTCTTCTGGCATTCAGATCCGGGAGGCAGCCTGCATCTTTCTCTCTTTGTTCTCTCCTGGGATGGGCCCTTGCCCATGAAGCACGTCAAATGGATCAGATCATGTTATTCAAGTGTCACCCGAAAAACATAAACCACTGTGCCTCAACAATCGTCTCGGTCACAGACTCACAAACTTTGGCACTGCATGTACGGCTCATGATTCCGTGAAGGGTCGGATGATTTTTGGGTCTGGCCGGGTCATCGAGCTCGTTGGCTGGCTTGGTGGAATCGGCGTTTTCTCGTCGGCTGAATAGGTGGTGTTATGTTTTAAGGTTATCGTCTTCTACTTACTGTGCCATGTAACTAAATCGCATGTTCTTGGCTGCCATCTCGGCACAATCATCTACCTGTATATACTTGCCTTGGGACTTTCCCGTCCTTCTGGCCAAAGGGATCGTGCATCTAATCATGTCATTTCGCCACTTCGAGCTTCTCCCCCTCCAATACAAGGCCAGCTGCCCATCTTGTAATGGAGGGAGCGAGCCACTACCACGGGACGATGACTGTATAGTGATGACAATATCCGTGGCTGTACCTCAGTACGTGGAGTGGTGCTTCGGTTGCCTTGCCAAGGACAATGTCTAAGGAGCGCCCAAGACTAGCAATCTCACTCGTGCGCACACAAACAAGCTCATCCATCCATCCATCCGACCGGTTACAGCGATATCCCAGACTCCGGCTGGCTGGACACGCACAGATTCCTTTGGGAGTCGAGCGCACAGGCACATTACACCTTTGAAAACCGTTACCACAACAAAATTGGAGCATTGTTGAATTTAGAGTTCTCAAGAGGGAAATCCGGGAACTCGGCTTTTTCGTTCGTTTGCGGAGGGGTAAAAATGTGGCTGGGTCCGATTTCTTCCTTGGTGACTAAGTGCTGAATATCGTCAACCGTCCACTCACCGTTGGCGTTCGGCCGGAGTACTGGGCTTGTTAGTAATTGCAGGTTTTCCCAAAGTTAGGAGTACATTCGTGAAGGTTGAAAGCATGTGAATTCCAGATTTGATGACATGTGTACTTATGTACTATGAGGCGCTTGAATGAGAGGATGTGGCTTCGGAGTACTTGTTTGTATGCCTTTCGGCTGGTGGTCTGTGAAGGATAGCTCCGATGCTCTTATTGTCGACGCTTTCCCTGTAGACGATAGAATATCTGCACAGTGTATAGAGGTATATTGCATGGTGCTGTGTTATATGTAAACCATGATGCGATGCTCTCCCGCCCTGCACCTGTTGAGCACGAAATCTACACGTTTCGCCCTTGACGACCAAGCCTTTCATTCAAATTCAACTCGGATTGGACACTTCCCAAAGATCTGGCCATGAAAGAGTTGACAAAGTCCAACACAAACTCCCCTTCATTTGATAAATATTCGGCACGGTAGATATACAGTCTCGCCACAGCATGGAACCCGATACTCACAATACCGTCTCTGCTGGACCAAAGCAAGTGACAACGACGGACGTTGACCGGTTTGGCCGTCAACAATGATACTTCTGGAGATTCACGGATTTTCGAAATCCAGAATTTTGTCTCTAGACAGGTTTGCCTTGACATGTCTGAATAATGATCCATCGAGCCATTCTGTCCGCAAGGAGCGCATCTGGCTCAAGCGTCGAGATAACGTACATCCACTGAATGCTAACTCCAGGTATGTTAGTCTGCATAATATGGCATGACTCTCGCATTATAAATAGACAGCATAGACAGCCTTGGAAGTGATGTGATCAACGTCAGCTTAATTTTTCTTCACAAACAATATCCTCAACAGAACAAATCCTGTAAACGCCAGACAATGCAATGCTTTACCCCTCAACCATAAAACGAGCCATGCCATCTTCTATTGTGTTGCAGCCATATACGTAGTAGATCGCCTCCCTTCTCTCCTTTCCTCCTCTTGCTCAACCCCGTGCTCTGCGTCGTCGTAGGTATAACAAGCATTTAGCCCTTGCTCTTGGTGTTGAGAATCAGGGCAACAATCAGGCTGTGCGAAATAACCACGATTAGCAAGTCGCACTAAGAGTTTGAAGTGGCCTTTGAAGAGAGAAGAGCCTTACCCGTAGAGACCCAGAACTTCACCGAAAATGAGAATCAAAACCATGCCCACAAAGATGCGACTCTGGTACATATAGGCTCGCACACCCTTATCACCAACAACGCCGATGCAGTATCCGGCAGCCAGCCCCGTCATTCCAACAGAAATTCCACAGGCAAGATGCATGAAGCCGCTAAACAGGCTGTAGCTGGACTTGGGGTCGAGATCCTGGGCGATGAGGACGGATATGACGAGGGAGTAGACAGCGATAATACCGGACATGACGACAGGAATAAGGCACTGGATAGACATAAGAATTAGCGATGCAATGCACGTTACCGAAGATGTCCAAAGCAGGCGATGGACCAAGAGTTTGAAGTAGAGCAACTGACCTTCATGATCAAGTCTGGCCTAAAGGTTCCTACACCAGCAATACCGATGCCCGACTTTGCGGTTCCATATGCTGCGCCCGCACAGCCGAAGATCATTGCTGCCGCAATGCCGCCCTGTAGAGAGTGTCAGAAGATTTCTGCAGAGGCTACATTCGACGCGAGAGCCAGTCGAGTGATTCGGAGTCCTGGGCGTACCATGCCAATGAAGGGCGCGAACTTGGGGGACAGCTCCGAATCTGCCATGGTCGCGGTGGGTGGCCTGTGACCGAGAAGAGGATTGCTAGATGCTGTAGAGACGCTTGGCCGAGTCACAGCGGTTGTGGATGGCTGCTTGAAGCGTTGGTCGCGAAGGAAGTTTGACAGGCGATGGTTGTTGGAGGCGCTGACGACGTTGACGAGCGTGCAGGAGCTGGTAGCTTACTGCAACGGATTCAATGGGCGCTATCGAAGATGACTAATCAGAGACTGGCTCCCCTGTTGCAGCGCTGGGGTTCAGGACTTGCCAGGGCTAAATTAGCAACAGCACTTGGACAAATATCAGACCAGTGCTCTCCTTCAAAGCAATTCAGTTGATTGAATGATTGATTTGTGGCTGCAAATGAGTAGAGCTTTTTTCAAACCAGTAATTGATCGAACTCGCGTACAGGCTCAAACGCTCAAATAACAATGCAGAGGTTGAGCCAGCTACTGGAAGCAGAGCTTCAGGTGGTAGCTTTGTACCAGATACTCATGTACTTGAGGATTTAGAGACCCATACGATTTACGCGAAATACTGAGAGCACTTTTGGATATGAGGTTATTGGTTGTTGGAATTGGCTTGCTGGTTTGCAGATAGAGAAGCTCATAAGCTCATCACACGGCTGGTTTGCCTTCTGTCTTTTGTCTCATACTGATTCTTCCGTAGTTGGCTCTGATTTCTGGATCCAAGCAACATTATCAACCCGGAAATTTTTATATGATCACTGCTGGCAGCAGAAGCAGCAGCAACCTTGGAAGTCAGGTGCCTTGCTTGGAATGACATCAAAAGCCAGCATCCCAGGCACCTGCTCTCTTTGATTTGTAGGCACCAGCTGGCAAGGAAGGAACCAGAGACAGCTGGTCACATATTGAGCCTGGCTTCCAGTTCGTTTCAAAACAACAAAGGTCACATCCGTCTTCAGCAACAGCAGTACCAGCAATCACCATGGCAAGCAGCCATTCCTAGGACATCCGCCCTCCTCTCGCCGTCCCAACATTCCTATCATCCACACCTACCATCAACCCCCATGACTTCGATTGAGAATTGTCCATTTCGCATGCGATAGCGTCGCAGCAGGCAATTGTTGTCGTCGCGACTTGCCCGGCATAAGCGCGCAGCAGGCAGCGCCATCTTTTCGCAAGAGCGCCAGCAACCAAAGCGACAGTACAGCCACGCAGAGCGAGGCAGTTGTTTCCCATACGGTTGTCTCTGGTCACCTTCTCGACTTGCTGATTTGAGATACGAGACCCGCCAGCTCTTCAATCACGGCCGGGAACAAGCTGGCAAGACGGAGTCGTCGCTTTCCTGTCTCTGCCTGTCAGCACACGTCGCAAGGAGACGGAAGAAAAGGCACGCCAGAGTGAGTAGTCAAGCAAAAGCAACAGGCGGTTGGAGAACAACACCCAGCCCCCGCAGACATCTCTGTAGTGCTGCCACAGCAAAGCAGTCACCTGCTTCTGCTTCACCAGGGTCTGTCTTATCTTTGACAGCCCTCCAGTACCACACACGTCTCGTTGCCAAAAGGGCGGAGGCCATCGAGGCCTGGCCAGTACCGCGCATTTGCAAGTCAAGGGCACCACCACCACACAGGCGAGTAATGCTCCCCAGGGTCCACTTTTTCCCTTTTTCCCCTTGCTGCTGTTGGGCTGCACTATCGGGTCTGTTTGGCAGTCTCTTGGTACAGGACAGTACTACGAGCCATATTGGGGCCGCGTACGTAAGGTGCCATCCTCGTCTTTGGCTCCGGTGTTGCTGCGACCAAAAGTTGCTTCCATCATCAAGCCAGAGAGGCCCAGCATCGCACGCCTCGAGGACCGCCCACCCACCCTCGTCCTCGCCGCCGCCTCTGCCACTACCTGCTCCTCTGCTACCTCTGCCATCTCCTCCGATGGGCACGCTCGCGTGTGCTGATTGCTCTGCCCTTGATCTCTAGCTTTCGACGGCCCACTTCCGCACACGCCCGCCATCTGCGCCGACCCCTTCTCGGTCATTTCAGCCATGGCCGACTACCATCAAGACCGCGTCCAGCCTTCTCGAAGACCAAATCAAGAATATGGCCAGTATCCGCAGCGAGATGCCGCTTACGCCAACATCTTTGGTGCCTCGCCTGGCCCTGGGCGCTCCCAAACCATGACCTCCTCCTCCTCCTCCGTCCCGCCGCAGATGATGCACGCCGACCGCACGCAAACCATGTCCTCGATGCAACGCCCGCCGCCGCAACGCATGGCTCCGCAGGCTGCCTACGAGCGTACGCGGACCATGGACTCAAGCATGGCCAATGGGTACTATCAGGGCCAAGGACAGAGATCTATATCAGGGGGCTCGCAGGTGCCTTCCCAGCAGTATCTGCAACAGCAGAGACAGCCTCAGGGGCCACCGGGTCGCTACCCACCTGGCCAGCCCATTCCGCAAAGATTTGACCAGAGAGGGCCACCACCGGGTGCATATGGAGCTCGGACACCTGCTCAGAGGTTCTATTCGAATGGTCCCGGCCCTGCTCCTGCCCTCAACTCCGATCCGTATCGATCTCAATCCCTTGCCGGTCCCCCGAGGCAGCCCATGTATCAGCAGCCAACACCTGGTCAGTACTCCAGCGGGCCCCAGGCGCCAGCCAACAACTTTCGCCAACCGCCCTTCAATGCCCATTCTTCCCGAACGACCGCTCAGGGCAGAGTGGTTCCCGAACGTCACGACGAGCGGTCCATGAGCATGACCGGCGGGTACCCAGGCCATGAGCGTGATGCGCATCAGACCATGAGTGGCAGGGTGATACCCAACAGAAGGGCCCCCGCCACAGAAGTGCCGCAGCAGCAGCAGCAGCAGCAGGACAACTACAATGGATACAATGGGTTCTCACCTGCTCCTGGTGCCCAGACGAGATCGAGTGTACAGTCTTCGGCCAGCGGCGATAGTGGACGGACCATGTCGATGGCTTCGACCATTGCTCCCTCCATCTCCGAAAAGTCGGAAGCCGGAACTCTAGTACATCGACCCTCGATGAGCCGCACCACCTTGGACGGCGAACGACCCCTTACGGCCAAGATACGCCCTCCTCTCGTCTATCCCGCACTTCTGTCTCGAGTTGGAGAGTGCTTCCGCGACAAGATCATAACGGGTGACCGGACCAAGAACGAACTGACCTACAAGAATGCATTCAGCGGCTCCGAGGCCGTCGATGTTTTGTCCTACATCATCAGGACGACCGACCGAAACCTGGCCCTCTTGCTCGGCAGAGCTCTCGATGCTCAAAAGTATTTCCACGATGTGACATACGAGCACCGTCTTCGGGACTCGCCCTCAGAAATGTACCAGTTCAGGGACACAATGATGGAAGACGAGTCTGACAAGCCGCCCGTTAACGGAGTCTTTGTCTTGCTATCCGAGTGTTATTCGCCGACCTGTACACGAGACCAGCTGTGTTACTCGATTGCTTGCCCTAGACGCTTGGAGCAAGTCTCCAGACTGAATCTCAAGATTGGAGCCGGCCTCAAGAAGGATGAAGCCCCAGCCAACGACGATGATGTAGACCAGACGGACGAGCAAAAGCTGTGGATCAACAGTGTGCCCAAGGAGGTTGCTGATGCCGTGAGCGACAAGGAAAAGAAGAGGCAAGAGGTCATTTCTGAAATATGCTACACGGAACGAGACTTTTGTAAGGACTTGGAGTATCTACGCGATTTCTGGATCAGTCCTCTTCGGTCCAAGGCCTCGCCGATTCCTCCGCAACGAAGGGAAAAGGTTGTCCGCAACATTTTCAGCAACATCATTGACCCTCCGAGCATTCACTCTGTGAGTTCGAAACTCGCCAAGGCTCTCACAGATCGACAACAAAATGGCCACGTCGTGCGCAACATTGGCGACATCTTCTTGGACTGCGTGCCGCTGTTCGAGCCCTTCATACAGTATGGTTCCAAGCAGCTGGAGGCCAAATACGAATTCGAGAACGAGCGATCCGTCAATACCAACTTTGGCCGTTTTGTCGATGAGATCGAGAGGCGCAAGGAGTCAAGAAAGCTCGAGCTGAACGGTTACTTGACCAAGCCAACGACAAGACTGGCGCGTTACCCTTTGCTTCTGGAGAACATTCTGAAGTACACAGAAGATGGCAACCCCGACAAGGAAGATATTCCCAAGGTTCTCGTGACAATCCGTGACCTTCTCACCAGGGTCAATGCAGAATCTGGAAAGGCCGAGAACCGGTTCAACCTGCGCCGTCTACACGACCAGCTCAAGTTTAGGCCAAATGAGAAGGTTGACCTCAAGCTCACAGATGAAAATCGTGAACTGGTGTTCAAGAGCAACTTCAAGAAGTCGGCAGCTGAGAACAGCGATATCACAGCTTTCTTGTTTGACCATGCTGTTCTCTTGGTGAGGATAAAACAAGCTGGTAAGGCAGAAGAGGTCAAGGCCTATCGGCGGGTAAGATTCCAAATTCCACATGACAAAACATAGTTTGGTGATTGGTTTGCTAACGCCACCATTTACAGCCCATACCACTCGAGCTCTTGTCGATCAAAGAGATGGAGGAGGTTATTCCGTCAGGTGCAGTCAAGCGTTCTGCCTCGAGTTTGCTACCCGCCATACGACCCGAAGGTGGCAAGAAAGGAGAAGGCTGGCCCATCACATTCAAGCACATGGGCAAGAATGGCTATGAATTAACGCTTTACGCATCCACGCAGACTGGTCGGCAGAAGTGGCTCGAGTTCATTGATGCTGCACAACAGAAACTGAGAGCGCGCGTGGATTTCCTCAACACCAATGTCATTTCTCATGGATTCTTCACAGGCACTAATAAGGTCAACTGTGTAGCTCCGTTCGGTAAGTCCTTTTCCCAATGTCTTTTCATGTTGCTCATCTCAACTGACAATGCACAATCTAGATGGTGGCAGAAAGTTGATTTACGGTACGGACGCCGGTATTTACGTGTCGGATCGCAAGTCAGGCGGTCAACCCCGCAAGATATTGGAAGCCACCAACGTCACCCAGATCGATGCGCTCGAGGAGTATCAACTATTACTGGTGCTTTCCAACAAATCCCTCATTTCTTACAACCTTGCAGCCCTGGACCCGAATGAATCTGCCTTGTCTAAGAAACCTAAGAAGATTCAGAGCCATTGTAGTTACTTCAAGGCGGGTATTTCCATGGGTCGACACCTAGTGTGTTGTGTCAAACCCACTACGCTTTCGACAACGATCAAGGTCTACGAGCCCAATGATGCCATGTCCAAGAGCAAGAAGCAGAAGGGCTTGAGCAAAATGTTCAATGCTGGCCAGGACGAACTCAAACCCTTCAAGGAGTTCTACATCCCGACCGAGTCGACATCTGTCCACTTCCTGAAGTCCAAGTTATGTGTCGCTTGTGCACGAGGCTTTGAAGTTGTCTCTCTGGAGACTCTGGAGACGCAATCGCTGCTTGATCAAGCCGATACTTCGCTTGACTTTGTGGCGCGCAAGGAAGGCGTGAAACCAATTCACATCGAACGGCTCAATGGCGAGTTCTTGCTCAATTACTCTGAGTTTTCATTCTTTGTCAATCGCAACGGTTGGAGGGCAAGGCCAGAGTGGAGAATCGACTGGGAGGGCACACCGCACAGCTTCGCACTCTCCTACCCGTGGATTCTAGCCTTTGAACCAAGTTTCATTGAGCTGAGGAACATTGAGTCTGGTGCCGTGCACATTGTCCCCCACAAGAATATTCGTATGCTGCATAGCAGTACACACGAGGTAAGCCGTTTTGGTACCATGAACGCTGGTGGATTGTGTGACAGGTTTGGCTAACAGTTTTTTTTTTTTTTTTTGTAGATTCTTTTTGCGTATGAGGATGAGAAGGGTGAAGATGTCGTTGAAGCCATGGACTTCTGGAAGAGCCAACAACGCAAGAGTGTTATGCCTGATGGTTCAGGAGAAAAGGTGTCTTCTCCTACTGGTGGCTACCATTCACGGCTTGCACAATAGTCTGTGTGTACAAGCACCATTCTTCTGTCAGCGTGGACAAGATGGTGGCTTGCCTCAGTTGTCTTGAGCAACTTACTGGAGAATATTCAGTGCTGTTTGGAGGCATGAGAGTGTGACTGTTCCAAAGAAGGAACAGTCTGGAACATGTCCATTCAAACATGGATAATCACTGTGATCGGAGTCACCGGCCGACTTCTCCCATACAATGCTGGACACCAACAACAGCACACTCAACAATTCACGAGTGGGAGAAGGAATGAGACTGGCATATAACCTCTGTGTCTTTGTATCAACAGGAGAGCTGGTGCATCAGGCCTACTTGAAGGCTCGAGGATGCACAGACCAGGCTTCCCAGATGTGCACACTTGTTCAAGAGGTGTATTACACTTAGCAGGCAAAAAGTGGGATATTTGAGGGGGGTTCTTAATGATATGTACAATGGATGATGGGGAGGTATGGTAAACAGATGGACTGATGGCATATCAGTAAGGCAAGTTAACCATGATATCTGTTATACCATTGCTACTTTTCTTTACAGGTGCATTTTGCTGGATTTGCTTCCTTCCCTGGCTGCTCGAATCTTCTCTTTTATTTTATTTTTTTGGACACCTATTTCTTTCTCCTGGCAGTTTATCTTGTTCTTTCTTGGCATCTCCTTTTTTTTTTTTTTCATGTAGCTCGTTGTTTCTGTTAATGTTCATAAGAGTTGGGTTTTGGTTGGGATTCTCTTGTGCCAGCGTCGAGCCAGCAAGCGAGGTGGAAGCATACAAAAGAGCAGCGGTATTACCTGTAGTAGTAGTAGCATTAGATTATCGAAACAAATCACCCTTGACAATTTCATTCACAATGTCGCTATTCATCCCTTCACCTTATGCAAGCTTGTGACATTTTTGGTGGGTAGATTTGGCTGTGAGATATTAGCTCCCGTATTATGTGTGCTGATGAATTTTCTTTTTTGATCGGTTCGTTTCGCCCTTGTGAGACTGCTACGCAGCTTGACTGTACCTTTCGTCGTAGTGATCGTGTTTTGGGCTGTACAATTATCGCCGCGCTTCATGACACTCACTGCAGGAGGAATTGAATTGATATTATGTGAAGTTCCAAATACAACTCCCATAACTATTCCAGCCCCGATTAGTCCAGCTTGGATCATAACTAGCTCATTAGTTCCAGGGCTGCCAAAATTGAACCTGTTGTAAGTAGAATGCATGCAGACAAGATTTGCAAATAG
>KZ678686.1:0-26766 GCA_003019895.1 Coniella lustricola
TCTCCAAAAAAAAAAAAAAGGATCAGTGAGCATCACTCTTAATTGCCCTGCTGTACGTCCAGGGGCCCGACCCAAGCCAGACATGTGTGTGGTATGATTGCTGTATGTATGCATACGTATACCGTTTGACGCGCAAGATGTTTGCCTCACGGACGGAAGAGGAGATGGAAAAAGCAAAGGAAAAGAAGATTTGCAAGGTGATTGATTGATTGGCGGAACGACATCTCACGCGAATGATGGTTGGTCTATATGTATGTACATGGCAGTCTGTGGGGGTCTGCTAGTAGAGGTAGGGAAAGGAAAGCAATGTATATATATATATAAATATATATATATATGTAAATATAAAAAATGAATGAATGAAAGGGCCCGTACTCTAAGCCCCATTAAGACCGTGGGGTTGGTGGCTCCTTGGACGTGAACGTCGACCGCTGACTGTGTCGACAGCCATATAGTAAGCAGGTAAGCAGTAGGAAAAAAAAAAGGAAGAAAGACAGGAAAGTCGTATTCTGGCGGGTTTCTGCGGCAAGAAAGAATTGGGCGTCAAAAAGACACAGAGGACGCGAATGGTTTGGTTGGTTGTATGGATACGTCGGCAAAGGTGCTTGCAACTAGACGACACACAAACATCAGGCCAGCCAAATTACATTGGGGGGTGTTGATAGTGGCCGTGGTGCAAACTAGACCAACCATGACCCCAAAACGGTCTTTTAGTGATTGCTCGTGGCATCCAAGCAAGTACTTGATCGATTCAGCGCCGGGCTTGTTTCTACTTGGCCAAGTACCTTTTAGGGCGCCTTTTTTTCTTTTTTGGTCATTGTCAAGCTAAAGCTAGACAACGCCAGATCTTCTGGGACGACACGTGGGAATGATTGAGTTGACTAAATGACAGGACAAGTGTTAAAGCTCGAGCGCTCCCGGCCATCCGGTTGCCGTCCCTACTTAGATGCTGTTCTGTCTACGGGAAGTCGTAGAGGACAGACCGCACGAGATGGGATGAGGCCGGAGGATATTGGCGATGGGACACGAGGAAGAAAGATGGTAGACCAAGTCAGATTGTCGCCAGGTTTTTTTTTTTTTTTTTTTTTTTTTTTTTTTTTTTTGGTTGTTGCTATATAGTATAATGGCCCTCTAGTATTGCAAAATCGCAACACACACATGTACGCCGACGAGAGTGGTGATGTCTGGGTCCCACAGCAGCGTTATAGTATAGTACTTCACTAGTGAATCGTAAAGGTACGTTCTCTTTTTTTTTGGTTTTTGGTTTTTGGTCTCGGGGGTTCTTGAGCCACGCTCTTCTGCACATAGTAAACCTTCTTTCCAAGTGATGGCTGCTGGGGCTACAAGAGTGGTCGGCGAAGTCGGGGAGGTTGTGGCACCGTTGGCGTTGGCGTTGGCATGGGCATTGGCATTGGCATTACCATGTATGTAGCTATTCACCCAAGTACGTGATGTGATGGAGGTGCGTTGAGGACCATTCACACAAATTCAGGGCGCTCGTACGCATATGGGACATGGAAGTGAAAAGTGCATGACAAAGAAAGAGAGAGAGACCGAGAGAGAGAGAGGTATGCACAGCATAATACAGGACACAAATTTCCATAACAGCTGTGCCATGGTGACCATGTCAAAACAGCGTTGCATTCGGGGCGTCACAGAAGCATCACACAGCGTCAACCGCGCACCGGAACGCTGGATACCCGTGGTTCCATTGACAGTCAGTGAGTGATTGGCCAGGGGAGGGGGGGGGTTGCCAATGATCCAATAACAAATGGGGGCACAAGACATCTTTCGTAATGTTTCTTTGGATGTGGGGAAGGCAAGAGAGAGAAAGTACAAAGTAGTCAATTGGGTTTGCTGGGTACGGTTACGGGTACGGGTCACTGTGGCGGTTGCGGTGATGTGCTTTGCTTGACTACCCACCTTGCGAGCTTTTCAGCTTTGGCCCCCTGCACAATAAGCAAGGGGAGGGGTCTGTTCTTCTGCTGCTGCTTCTTCTTCTTTTTCTTCTTCTTCTTCTGTTTCTCCACCCTATCTGCACTTTGACCCCTGCGATTGCGATGTGAGATGAGGGAAGGATTAAGGCTGGTTACTGGATATGGTTTAGTGTACGGATTACCCACAGCCTTACCCGTCGTCCCGGGATGGCAGAGCCAGGGTTGTGGTCAAGGATTAGAATCAAGGGCTGTGATCAAAGGGGGTGTAATGTCCAGGTTTGCTACTGCTATGTATAGAGGAGCAGGGCCATCGATTGTGTGGTTCTGTGGGAAGCTGCGCAGTATCTGTGAGCTGGTGATGCTGGCGATGCTGCGCCGTCTGGACTGTGCTGTGTGGTAGATCTGCCATGTGATACAAGTATATACTATGGTAAGTAGTGCTTTCTCGAGAGCCAGTCCACGTTAAGTGATTGCGCTCGGCCGAGTCAGTATACATGCTGCATCGCAGCGTCGTCGTGGCGTACATAGTACATGGTGTGTAGTGCGTGGCATGTACTATAGCAGTGGTAGCAAGTACTTTTGTATCGACGCAAGATGGTAGGATCAGCAGGGTAAGAGAGAGAGAGAGTGTGTGTGTGATCTGTTCCCCGCCCCCTTGCATGCTGTTTATATGGGTATTTGTCAAGGTGGTCCAGGGGAGGTACCGCATGTACCAGGTACTATGGTGGATGGATGGTGCACTCTTTTACCGAACCGAGTTGCGTGACGGACTGCTAGGCAATTCTGTACGAAATAGGCATGTCATGATCACTTTTCACTGGCCCGTGCAGTATCAGTGTCAAGGCAGCAGTTTAGCAGTTTAGCAGGGCGTTTTCCTATGCAGGAGGCCGGTGGTTGTGTACGGTAGTACTATGTAGTGAATGGGGTAAATTGGGCATGATGGATGGTCGGATAACACCAGGAGGAGGAAAAGTTATGGATCGGATAGTGGGCATCGTCTGTCTGGTCAAGCACCACAACCAAACGCCTGAACATTGCGCGCTGAATAGTGGTAGTAGTGGTAGAAGTAGTAGTAAAAGTAGGAGTCGTAGTAAAAGTAGCAGTTACGCTACAAGAGAGAACAGTGACAACGACGACGAGGAATCACGGGCTTGGCGCAGCAATGCGACGAGGCTCTGTGACATAATACCATAATACTCGGCTCTGTGACAGAATACTCGGTGGGTTGCGAAGGAAACCAAAAAAAAGGGACGGCCAATTCTCTTGTCTCGTCCGAGTACTCCCTGCAGTCAACACACCAGCACACACATCACAAGGGAGTACTTGCACAGTACATGGCAAAGCAACCAGCAGATCACGCACACCCAAGATCCACTCACATGGATCTCTCTCGGCACCGAACAAAGATCTGAATGACCGACAGCGGGGTTCGCTTACTTGGAATTTGCTGACGGCGGGAAACCACCCAGACCCTGCTGTTCTCTGGGGGCTGGCTTGCTTCAGAGGGCTCACACGGGGGTGGGGGGGGAAACCAAGGTGCAGGCCCAGTCCATTGGGCCGCCACGCGGAATTTCATTTTGGGATACCGTTCAGCAAGCCCAGTCTGTCGGGTCGAGCGAGTGGATCCCGCACACCCACCCTCAGCATCATTATTATGGGCATTGGGGCATTGGCGGCATTGGGTCGTGGTATTGTGTGTGGGTGGCTGATGGCGGTCTCGTAGTCATCGCTGAGGTTCTGGCTTGCTCTCTCTCCCCTTCTCCCTTGTTTCTTTTGCTGCTGCCTTGCTTTACCATTTCCATTTGTCAAGCCAGCCGTCGAATAATTGACAACCGCGGAGCCAGCCAGCCAGCCAGCCAGCCAGCCAGCCAGCCAGCCCGCCCCAGACGTGTGAAGCATTGTACTATTGTACACCCAAGCGTGCTGTAGACTGCGGGCGACGGTTGGAACACCCCTGCTTGAACATGTTTCGTGATTGTACGATGGCCTCGGGGGTTGTGCTTTTCACCACGGGTCTATACTTGGCTACTGGACGAGACGATGGCATGTGATGCTCGTTGCTTGAGGTCAGCTGAGGCGAATGATGGAGACCAAGAGTTGAGCTGAACTGATGGCATGTGTGCTTTGGAATGTGCTGTGCGTTGTTGCTGGACCAGCAACTCTGGGAAGCAGGCTGAGTTTGGCACATGCTTGCGTCTATCTATCTACAGACTATACACACACGCACACACTCACCCACAGACACACACACACACACACACACACGCACACTCGATACTTTGTAAGCCCAAGGTTATCGTGCCGGTCTGTCGGTATGGGTGGTCCCCGTAGGAAGCGGAATTACCACGTGGGATTTTTGTTTCCTGGTTCCCGCTTCGACCAACCGTCGAAACGCCAGAGCCAACGCCCACGCCAATGCCGTTTGGGACACACACATACACACACACACTCACTCACTCACTCACTCACTCACTCACAGACACGCGCTAGGCTATCTCATGTACATGTATACCTAGTATGGATACTTGCATAACGCCGCTTTTCCCTCGCGGCTGGGTTGATGTCGATGAGCTGGGGGCTTTGCACCGGGCTGGGCTTGGCCAAGCTTGGGCTTTGTTGGACTTTGCTTTCCTGTTCCTTGGCTTTTGCCTTGTTGGTCAAACTCAATCCTCGTCCTTGACGCGCGTTGGCGACCTTTCTTGGCTGGTGCGCACAACACCGCGGGTGGGAAGAAGCACTCTTGATGGCTATGTGATCATGGCGCCAGACCAGGAGGAACGCATGTCTTTGCCAAAACAAGCACTACGCGGCTGTTGATGAAATAAACAAGAGGCACAAGTCTACCCTGACTCGATTGCATCCGTACGCCCCAACGCCGTTGGCCGCAAAAAAAAAAAAAGAGACAAGACAAGCACAAATCAAAGCAGCAGTTCGTGGTGAAAGCTCCAAAGTCTAAAGTAAACCCGATGCGCTGGAACCGCCGTTGGCTCGTTGTCCACTTGCGGAATAGCTCCCACGGACGGCCTGCCCTGGAGCCCAAAAGAAAAAGGAAAAAAAAGGAGGGGTGGTTGGTCAGGGAGCGAGACAGGTCTCAGGTTTTTTTTTTCAGTCCGCAATGAATGTGTATATGTACTTGTACCTTTTGGTCTGGAGCAGATGCTAGCCCGCAAACCATGCTGTGCAGAGTCGTCCTGTATACATATAAGAGAGAGAGAGAGAGACAGGGAGAGAGACAGAAAGAGAGAGAGAAAAAGAGAGAGGGAGAGAGAGAGACGATAGGCCTGCTCAACCCCAGCAAGCGGGCTGGTGATGTGATGTTGCCCCGGCACGCTTCTTCTTCTTCTTTTTCTTCTTCTTTTTCTTCTTCTTCTCCTTCTTCTTCGTGTACGTGCACTACCCGATGGCCAGCTAGAGCCGTGTCTTTTGGGAGGGTTTTTTTTTCCCCGGCAGGATATCTCATGCGCGTGCCATCCCGTAAAAGTACGTTCCGCATACATGCTCCTTAATTGTATCCACGCATCTGTGGCAGCAGAGATCTCTGCAACTGGCAAACCACACGTGTCGGATATGTCCCTTGTCCCATTGTTCTCCTCGGCCTCGACGTCTTATTTGTACTAGCGACTCGATAGGCGAGGGCTGACAGCAGGCTTGTTGCATTCGCGTGAGGCTGGGTGGGGGGGGTTTGCCTGTGCGTCATGCCAGGAAGTTTGCATGGCTGCTTTCGTTGGTCCATGTGCTGATGGATTCGCTTCTGATGGCCAACTCGGACGGGGTTGTGTGTGTGTGTCGTCTTACATGCATGGTGGTTGATGTGAAGCCTATCGGAGGAGACAAGCTGACGGCCAAAACTAGTCTTGGCCATGACATGCCCTTTGATTCCAGCCACGGGCTCAACCTGGTCCATCCCCAAGCCACCATCCCGAGCCCAATTCCGCGGGTTTTCGGGACAGGACAAAAACAAACACGCACAAGCAGAGACAGCCGACTGTCTTGTTGTTACGTGTGCTTGTTTGTGGGGGAGTGTGGCCAGCCAGCCAGCCAGCCAGCCAGCCAGCCAAGCACAAGCACAAGCCAACATGAACACCCAGCCAGCCAGCCAGCCAGTGATATGGTTCCCGTTCCTTGATTTCCGACCCGACCCGGCGGGCTGGGTTTTCCATGGTGTTTTTTTTTTTTTCTGGCTTTGGCTTTTCTCTGCCGTTGGTTGCGACGCATGTGTGTGTACACGCACACCCCATCCCACGCGCAACAAGTGATTTCTGGTATGGTGAATAGCCTCCGTGATCACCATCTGCGCGCTGCAAAGGCTGCATGAGACCGGGACAAATCTCGGTCCAGATGATGCATAGCGCATGCACTGGTGTTCAACAGCGCCTGCGTGGCTATTCTCCCTCGGTTGCATACCTAGATTGTTGTATTTCGACATGGACACAGCCGCCCCATCATGACTGTGTTGTCTCTGGATCGAGGGTCCTTCATATCACACACAGTCCACAGAGAATGGTGCAGATATGGCGTCCTGGTCAGTCCCAGCATCTTTGGAATGCATCGCTCAATCAATCTACATCACGAGCTGGGCGCCTTATTACCCCGAGTCACTCAATCTTTTACCATATGAAGGCGTCATGGGGCTGGTGAATACGACTGTGTGTTCCTGACAACCACTACACACTCTCTCTCTTTTTTTCTTTTTTTTTTTCCTTTTCCTTTTTTGTCTTTCCCAGTCTCAAACCCAGCCTGTCGCCTCGCAGAATCTTCTCCCACTGTCACGTCTCGTTTACAGAGCGAGAGAGTCGAGCCGAAAAGAGCGGCACGCCGCCAGAGTCTTGTTTCTTCGTTTCTTTTTTTTTTCTGCTTTCTTTTCCGTACGCCTGCTATGATCCCAAACTTTCTTTTTCCGCTTTCCTCTTTTTCCCCCGCCTCGTGTCTGCGTCCAGACTCGGGACTGTCGCATCTTTTCCTTGTTTGGATATTATGAATGCATATGCAAGATCAGAGACACGGCAAAAGGAAGAAGCAAAACCTAAGCCAGTCCAGTCCCTTGGTCTGCATCCAAGCAGTACTTTCTTCTGCCTTTGTGAAGACTGCAAGTACCACAGCTCTCATTCATGCATATTGGTGTAAATCTCTTTTCTGGAACATGGCGCTTTCCGAGACCTGAGCTTCGGTACGCTGAAGTGCCGGTTGCCCCAAGCTTGCCCCAGGTAGGACACCGTACCGAGCTGTCGGTTGGGCACTTTTTCCAATCCTGGTGTTCACAAAACCAGGACATTGGTCAGATCTACTGACGGTGCGTGGCGCGGCGTGGCGTGGGCGTTCTCTTCCATTTCTCACATTCCCCGTCCAAAGTGGTGCTGCCGAGAGGATATAGGACAAAGACAGCCGGTCATGTATCTGTACCTCTGGTCCCCTCCCCTTGGCAATTGATGCATACAATCGACCCTTTTATTTTTCTTCTTTTTCTTCTTCTTCTTCTTCCAAAGACACCCTGGAATGCTGCATGCCGGGGGGGCTCTGATTGGACGCTTTACGGGGAATTGTCAAAGCTTCAAGACATATTCTTTTCCGCGGTTTTCATGTTAACTGCACCATGCATCATCTCTCGCTCTTCTCCATTTGGGCAATCATCCAAGTACTTGCACAGTCACAGTGTAGAGGCGTGAGATACACAGCCACCAGACCAGACCTTTGCTGTCAGCTCGACCGCCCACTCATCCAACACCGCGTGCGTTGCGTCCCTTGCATTTGCGTGCAGCAAAGTAAAACACCCAAGGCTCGTTAATCTCCAATTTGTGCTGCCATCTCTTGTACTTGCTCACCCGCACCCGCGTGGCCCCAGTTAGGCCGTAGCTTGTTGGCTCTTGCTTTGCTCTGCATTCCATCATTCATTCATTCATGCATGCATTCGTTCGTTCCTCGCTGGGCTGAAATGCACGCCCCGCCTTCGAGCCAGAGTGTTGGGTCTGAGGGTTTTTTTTGGTGTCTGTCTGTCTGTCTCCATGTACATCGTAATCTCTTTATATCAAAAGTGTCAGACAACATTCCACACGTCTGGAATACTTGTCCTCCCCACCCCAAAAACATGTCTCATAAACCAGTCCTCTACCACTGAGTAGTAGCCAAAGACACAATGCAATGCAGAGAGTGCAGTTGTGCTGCAGCATCACAAACTGCCTGTCTCGCAAAAAGCCAGAAACGGTTACCAAAAAAAAAAAAAATTCAAATTGACAGAAACTAGTGCGCACTTGGTGACTTGGCTGTTGTAGTCTAGTTCAAGAGATTTGGCAATTGGCAAGTCATGTTGACAACTTGGCTCGAGTCATCCATTCGCCAGTCAAACTCACCATCGAAGGCCACTAGAAACCTTGGAGTCATCATCGAAGGATGTGGACCCCCAGTGGCAGGAGAGGCGTGATCCAAGGTAGTATAGTGTACGAACGAACAGCCGTCCACCAATGTTTATCAAACTACTTGCTTGACACCTGGTTTCACGGGGCAAGTTGCTCAGTCCATCAGAAAAGTGGTGTTACATGTAATGAGATGGCAAAAGGAAATCCAGTCTATTCAGCACCGCCCGCCAGCCTTGGCCAATTGTGTCCAGCAATCATAACCCTACCACTTCAACCAGCGCACAGGAGCCTCAAGCTAAGGTGATAAGCCAAGATCCAAAGCACTGGATAGCTCGAGATTTGACAACCCACGCCCAAGTTCCCCAAGGGCTGAACCCTTCTTAGTCTCCAAGTCGCCCGCCCTCCCCCTAACAAGACAAACAACTAACCCCTATATGGCTAGATATCGCGAGATTGATCCAAGTCTTGCAAACGGTCGTGGTTTAGTTTCCCTGAGCTTCTCATCCGTGCTCAACAAAGTACTTTTGCCCTCTATGGCACATGCTAAGCTCTGCGTTCGTATTGTATCTTTTTTTCTTGGTCGACAATCACTGCTTATCAGTCTAGCTTGGTACCGTACACTCCGAGCGCGGTCCACTCAGCTAGCTAAAGTAAGCTAGTCCAGCTAAATTCTGAGCAGATAACTATGTGACTCCTTTTGAACTCTCGACCATCTAGCTCCTGAAGAAGGAGAAATACTTCTTGTTGTTGCTCCCCAAGTTCGCGCTAGCTGCGTTGAACTCGACTCTGTAAGGATTCAAGGACGGAAGAGATCAAGGGAGGAAAAAAGAAAGAAAAAAAAAAGACGAACAAAAAAAAAGAAGGAAAAAAGGCAAGGCGTCTTTTCATGTCGTTTATTCAAAACACCATGTGAGGGCCGGCCGAGTAGAGTGATCATGGGGCCAGGTCCGTTGGGGATCAAAGGAGGAAAGGGAATAACACCAGTGGCACGATGCTAGTCTCCGGTTTTCCACTCAACTCATCGCCCGCCGTCTGACGCCAGTGCATCTACGTACACCACACACAGACACACCCACAGACTGGGACGGGCATCAGACTAGTCAACCAGCATACTCCATACCAGTCAAAGACAGAGAGAACCAAGCGCAACGGCGGCGACGGAAACGAAACACGAGCTAGTGAACGGACAGCGCACTGCTCCAAGCAAGGTCGGTCCTGACACAGTCCAAGCAAGGCTTCGCAAGGGAAAACGGTGGGGGGGGGGTCAAGATTCAACGACGCTTGACTAGTACTAGCACCACGCGTCTTGCGGTCAGTGTGCGAAACAATAGAGGGGAAGATGGTCCGTGACGAGGGCGAAGTGGAGCGCGAGAGGAGGAGACGAGGAGACAAGGAGGAGAAAGAAAGAAAGAAAGAAAGGGATGGCCTGGCTGTGTCGCAATGAGGCTTGGACACTAGGAGAAATAAAACAGGTAAACCACATGGCAAGGGGAAATCGATCGCATGAACGAGATGCAACGGGTTTCGGGACTTTATTTGGAATGAGTCGCTAGGCCAAGCGGAGACCCTCAAAGGTTGGGAAGAAGCTTGGAGCTTTTTCGAGACCACAAGGGTCCTCGTTGTCTATGGAGTCTCTATGAAGGGACGTACATCTTTTTCTAGTGGTCGTATAGCATCAATGCTATGTGCGCAAGAGCGGAGCGCAAGGAGGCAAACATCAAAATTCTCGTATGCTATAATAGGTCTTGTTTGATCTACCGTCGATGCATTCATAGCTTGTTTGCTATTAGATGCCTATTTTTGGGGTATCGCGGGGCCGTAGATGGACGCGACTTTTTCTTGTCTGTAGACGCTCTCGCAGCGGATGATTGCTGCCAGCAACACTGCTACTGATGATGGTGATGATGATGATGATGATGGTGATGGTCTTGAAAACCTGGCACCCCAAGTGAAGCCGTTACATGGAATTGCGCGTGGCTAGCTGGGCTGTCACATCGGTCAAGTCCAGCCAGTAAGTACTCATTGCATGTCAAGTCCCCTTTCCAAACGTCGTCTCCCAGTGCGCATGCCCGTCTGGGACTAGACAAGAGACCATTACATGTCATGGTCAGTTGATGGCCTTTAATATTACAAGTTAGGCAACACGCGCAGACTAAAAGTCCCTTCATGCCGGATTAGGCCAAGACTATCAACAGGTACCGAGCCAAGCCCAGCGTGAATCAGGCTCTTGACGCTCTGTCTCTCATTGCCTGTTAATTTCCGTGGGAGGAATTGATGATGATGAGCATTTTGGTGCAGACGATCGCTGTCAAGACCAAACGCTGGCACGAGTTTTTCTTCTTTCTTCCTGGCAAATCAATAGTGTGCCGTCTTTGCCGTCTTGGCTTTGCCCAAGAAGGACTTGTAGGAACTGAACTTGGGGTGAAATGCTGGGAATTCCGACCGAAAAATCCGAGCAGGGCATCCATCGTCTTTGCAATTGAGTTGCTACGTTATACCAACGTGCGTTGGAACTTATTTGGTTCGTCTGTTCTTTTCCTTGGATGGCACAGCGCCTAGTCGTGCTGGCGCGTGAGACTAAGCTGTCTTCTGGAAAGTGTTCTGCAAAAATTGTCGGTGATGGCTGATGAATTCCATCACCAATCCTGGCGTCCTCAGGTACACTAATTTTGATATTGAGCACGCAACCAGCCTCAGAAGCACGCCAAACAGGTCCCACAGAGGCCATAGCAGGCTAAGGACGAGTATTACTGTAGACTTGCTCGAGCTCCGGGACACGATGCCATGATGCTGAGCAAATGTCGGTGGAGTCCCGTGTAAGATGGACATGATAGATCAGAAAGTAAGGGGCAGGACGAGGAGCTAGGTTGGGACCAAGATGGAGTTGTTCAGAAGAGAGCAATGACGGAGCCATGACTGCGCAATTCGACGCCGGCGTTACGGATGGTTCGTCAGGTGGCAAGGAAAGGTCCTCTGAAACCGAAATCGACTTGGGACACAGAACCAGTCCGTAACAACTAGACGTTGGTGTCAGAGAATAAGACGACATGACGGCAGTGACTTGCTGTTGTGTTCTGGGTCTGCTTGTAGGAACAGTCTCAAGAATTTGCCTCATGCTTGGCTGACTCCTTGGCCCGGATGAGCAGAATCTGCAGAAGCAAACCTGCATTGATGGTGGTAAGTCAGGCAAATGATTCTCTTGAATGGAGACCAGTCTCGATATTCACCCAAGTAGCACGCCTGGACCGTCGAGTGTCGGCACGGAGCGGTCACACCGCGAGATTGTGCGTCAATAGCGAGCAAGAATTGCGGCGGTCAAGAAGGTCGAGTCCAAGGAATAACCTCAATCAATGCAATGAAGAAGCAATGGCCCTTACAGTGTGAGTACACTGATTGCCAGTTTAATGCCGTAATGGCGCCTAGTGTTTGGCCAGATGCTGCACGGTACACCGCCAGACTGCAGGGCCAGAGTCATGTCCTTTGACTACTGCTCCATATGCGCATCTCTAGAGCAGTGGTACTAGAAGAGTGAGTTGATTGTGCAGGGTCTTGGAAATCGTGCTGATCGATTCGAGTAGTCATAAGAAAGGGTGGTTGAGTTTCTCCTTTGGTCGAACACACTGACCGGCCAAGCACCACTCGTTGAAAGATGGATCTATCCGTGCAGTGAGCACATACAAGTGTAGTCTTCCTATATCTGAGACATGTGTCTTCACCGAATACACATGTATCTATATGAAAATTAGAATAGAAATAAATGATCAATCAGTTCTGATTGAACATGTTCCCACGTCAGCCTCCGGACGAGCGAAATTAATACATAACTGATCATAGCTGACTTATTCAATAATGCTTATTTGGCAAAGACTCGTAGATTAACTGTTAGACAGCGACACTGTTATGTATTTGATCTTTCACGTATTGGCTCTTGAAAGGTTGGCGCTTTTACTGTCATGTTGAATTCGTGGCAGGATCTATTTATTCGAAAGGAGTTTCGATCTGTTATTAAGCCTGGTTGGGATTCTGAAAAGGCTGCGAGGTAAAGGGTATGCCAAGTGAAAATACTTGATTTCATACATTTAGTGTTTAGATGAATAAAGCTGCCATCCAGAGTGATGGAACAGCTATATCATACACACAAGTATTGTGAAAAGGAGCAAGCACAAGATGAAGATCTTCTCGATGTTAATTAAACGAAGAACTTGAAGATTTCAAGACGGATTCAATATCTTTCGCATTGTGTCGCGGCTCCATGCTGCACAGGCAATTTATTCTTGGGCACTATTGCCCTTGGTGAGACCTCAAAGATTGAAATATATGTATAATGTGTGTGTGTGCATACAATTATAGGAATTGGGGCTTACAATAAAACGAAATAACAGCACCGCAATCTTTCCTATTATTATATCATCCTTCACCAACACTAAGCCGACATCTTCACAAACCCCAGTCCCGAAATTTTAATGTCAGTACCACGAATCAAAAGCTATGAATATAGATCCAAAAAGAGAAACCACATTATAGACAAAACAATCCTTCTCATTAATGATATACCAATGTCAGGGGGATATTCAAATGAAAACTCAAATGTTGTCAACTGGTCCTAAAACCACAAATCACTGCTTGACTTGTTTCAAAACAAACATCAATATACACGTTCCTCGATGTTCACCACAGCACCAGAAACCTGAAGAAATCTTTGTTGGTTCAAGAATTGGTTCCTTCATACCCATCTACATGGGAATCATTCCAGTCTCCCTGATTCCCAACCGCTTAGTCAAGGAGCTTGAATATCAATAAAGCATCAACTAACAAGCCCTCTCCTTGATTCTTCAGATGTGGACTTTCGAACCTCCTCCCCCCCCCGGACAGAAAAACCCCCCAAAACACTAAATTGACCAAGCTGCTCATACAGCACGTTACATTACCTCCAATTATCCGTGCATTTCCCTTGACATCAACCCTTTCTTCATTTTCATACTTGATCAATAGCTCAACACTTATACCTACGATTCAGAAATATCAATCACACAAAAACAGCATTATCTTCAACACTAATGCCGACAACACTTCCCAAGAACATCACAGCACAGGCACATGCTCGGTATTGACAATGACTCCAGGCATACCATGCCTCAATGGAAAAGTGCAAGCATACTCGGGATTTCTCATTTCAATGTTCTCAGCTGACTAAATTCAGACACTATGCTAACCATGAAATAGCACATGACGCACTTTTCCCTCCACCATCATTATGAACAGCAGCCTGGTCTGTTGTGTTCTGTCTCGCTGTACTATTCTTGAAATCAGGTCGCACTGCTCGCCCCGCAATCTTTCCGTTATCAACTAAACTCCCATCATCCTGCAAAAACGAGCAGGGAATAAAAGGCACGTCGATCAAGACATCTCATGCACGCCGCCATTACTATGCCACCTCGCCGCATTCTTTGCTGTGAAAAGAAACGCATCAACCACTTCCCGCCAGACTCCAATTGTTTGAACGAGGAAAGAGAAGGGAAGCTTGCTCACAAAGAATGCGAGCTTGAAAGCTATGGCTTGAAGAAGCCTCCTTCTCTTATTCGTTCTTGGGGCATTTATGCCGAGAGGAAATGCAACAAATAAGAAATATGGGTATCGTTGAAACTCAGCAACTCCACCTGTAATAAGGAATGCCCAGACCTATTGCGATGGCTATTGCAGGAAAGAAAAGAGAAGAAGAAAAAAAGAAGGAGAAAAAAAAGGAATATGCCACGCCGACAATCGCCCTTTGACGAAGGCAGCTATTCATCAATCATGCAAAGCTTCAGACTCGCACAGGAACTCTTTGGGGACCTCATTGTCGTCGTCACCCATCGCCTGGGACCCATCCTCGTTCGAGGTCTCCAAGACCGCGGGAGCAGCTGCAGAAGCCTGCTCGCAAACCTCAATTGGCTGCTCCTCGACGACGTCTCCAAAGCCTGGGGCGAGGCGCACAACCTGCCTACGAGCGGCAACAACTTGTTCCAAGCCAGAAGGCGGCTGAATATGATTGCCAGCAGCCCGCTGAGGATCAATAGGCATGGTTGATGCTCGATATAGAGTAGACCGCTGGTAGACGGGCCGGGGAGCCACACGAGCGCGTCGCTGAGCAGCAGCAGGAGGTGGATAGCCCACGCCGGGATAACGAGCCTCCATCCGCGCCAACTCAGCTGAGTCTTCCTTGGTCAGCAAGGAATTGGCTCGAATGTGGGTATTCGTTACTAATCTAGCGTGGCGATACGCGTACTTCGTAGCCTCATCTGGGAATGGGTCCTGGCCGCTCTGTGCTTTGCGGGTGGGAGTGCCGAGAAGTGAGCCACTGCTGCCACGGGAAGAAGAAGTGTTTCTGGATGACATGCTGCCGCGCTGACCAAGCTGTTCAGTGCTTTTGCGACGCTCTTCAACGAGGTTGCGCCCCATAGACGACAGCAGAGCAGAGCTGGCTCTTTGCAAGCCCATTGAGCTCGACGGAACTCGGGAATAGGCTGACTGACGATGTCCAACTGGGTCGCCAGACGATGTGTTCGGTCCATTGTTCTGGATGTTGCTGTCAATCGTCTGCGAGATATCATTGGTATCCTGACTAGCATTCGTGGTGAGATCCTGCTTTTTGAAAGACAGCTTTCGAGTCGGATGTGGAGGAACGAAGGATGAGCCGTAAATGTCGTCGTCGTCGTCGTCCTCTTCCTCCTCAACGACCTGTTCGGGGAGACCTCCGTTCATTTTGACAAGCTCGAGGATCTCTGCAAAGCCTCTGCCCTGCCGCGCATCTGGGACGGGGCCAGGAGGGGTCGTGTGGGGAGTAATGGGCTCCTGAGCTACCCTCTGGGCAAGCAGACCTTGAGTGATCAACGAGGCAGACGGGGTGGACGCTGCAGTTACGCTGTAAGCGGTGGTCGCCGAGGAGTCTGAATTTCTTGGCTTGGGTTTCTCCGAGGCGGATAGGTTGGCGCCAGCGGTGATGACCTTTTGGGCCGCAACATTAACCCTGGGGTGGACTTTCTGCTCGAATTGAATGCGCTTCGTGTGTGTAGCAGTACTGTCAAGACTGCGCAGCTGTTCACTCTTGGCAACATCTGAATTATGATTGACGAGAACCCTGGGCAATTGTTCTTCTAACAGATTTGTTAACATGTGGTTCTCAACGCAGTTCAAAATGAGTCTCACGGCCATCAACTCACCCATTGACACAACTGAACTGTGCTCAGCGGCGACGATATCCAAGACAGGTACCGCAATCTTTTGATCATCTATATCATGCATGGCCCCATCAGTTTTTGCTTGCTGGTGTGTGCCATGGAGGTTGACGACTCGCGAAGTTGGAAACTCACATCCAGTGATACGCGGGCTATCGAGTGCATTCGTGAATGCTTTTGCATCTTCGCGATCAGAAACGCTGTCAGCTGGGGTCGGCATGGCCGACTCTACATCATTGCGACCTTCCACAATCATGCGCTTGAGACCTTTGATCTCTTCTTTGTAGGCATTCTTGCGTGCCTTCCATTTCTGCGCCGTCGTGGCGTGCTCTTTGGCTTCCTTCTGGCGGGCAATTTCCAGCTCGCTATGGTCTTTTTGGAGCGTATCGTATTTGCTGAGGCAAATTCTAAATTCCTCGATCATACCGGCAATGAAGCCATTCAAGTGACGAGGTATAGGCTCCGATGTACCATTTGCCATGATGGCGGAACTGACTATGTCCATCATCTGATGAAGATTTGGATTGTAGTAATTAGGAGCAGCAAGAGCGGCAGCATGTCCAGGCCGAGCAGAACCGGGGCTGACATCCCATGAATTGTGGACAGTGGGATCGCTGTTATTCTTGCGCAGCTCAGGCAAGGTAGGCTTGGTGGAGGACTGATCCTGGGTCGTGGAACCGAAGCCAAAGAAGCTCGGCCAGCGCGCAAAGCGCGGCATTTTGGAGAGCATCTGACCCATCTGGGTTTCGGTGTGAGCGCGCTGTAAAGAATGATTCGTATTTCTCTGATTCCTCGGTGCAGTCGCATTGACACGTCTGTCTCTTGCGGTAGGGGTGGTGGTAGTGAGAAGCGGAGGCGCAAGGGAAGGGGGAGGAGGAGGAATTGTAGGTGGAGGCCGCGAAGGCTGGGTAGGGTGTGTGCGGCTGCCAAAGGCATGCCTCAGTTGGTCGCCCATGATTTCGATTTCGCGTAAGCGAAGAAACTGCTGGTATGCTGCAAATGGGAACGATCGAGGTGATTGACAGGTTGGTTCGAGACAGCGCCGCGTTAAAGCGCACGGGGAGCGGGCTAAGTGGCAGTACCGTACGGTCGACTTCGAGGCTCGACGTGTTCGGCTCGACTTGTAGCGTCTTTCCGCGACATTAGATCTCTCTCGAAGTACTGTTTGCGCGTACTTGATTGAGGGAGAGGAGGGTGATGGTGCAGATGGTGTCGCGAAGGGGATCAAGGCAGTGTAGTGGGTGAGTGTGTGAAGCACGTACCTGAAAGGTCAAGCAGACAACGCGCAGCTGATTCGAGGATGCTTTGACAAGCTGCGGGTTTTGCAGAGAGGCAAAAAGCTTAGTGTGATTCTACGTGCCCAAGCTGAGATCTGGAGACGTCGGGTAGCACGCTATTAGTGTTGCTGAGAGAGGAGGCGTCGAATTCGCACGGTTGTCTGGAGAGGTTCCCAGATGCGACGATGGTGGAAGGGAAGGGGAGAGGAGGCGCGTCAGGCGAGTGTGAGATTGTGAGCACGGACAAGGTCGAAATGTGTAAAATTGAAGTTGTCAAGTCGACGGAATAAAATGCGCAGTCTGGTGTCCTTCACGCGAGCTGCTGCGACGGCCACAATGCTTCTCGCACAGGCGCGCAAGACAACAACAAGGTTGCAGGATGAAGACAGGCAGAGAAGAGGAAGGCCGCAACATGAATCCAGAAAGAGTAGAGGTCTCGATGAGGGGGATGACAGCGCAGTAACAATTCGGTTTGTGCAGTCTGCTCGGGGTGGCGCAAGGCTTGTCTGGAGCTGCGAGTCGATTTGGCAGCTGGCCTGGCTGTCGACAGTAGCTGTTGGCCTGGGCTTCGTGGGAACGCGAGCCACATACGGAGCAACCAACGCTTGACGCGTCAGAGACGCGTTGCGACGAGTTGCTGGCATTCAGGTTGGCTCGCTGACTTGCTGTCGTCGGCGAGGCTGACTGCTGCTCCTGCTGGCTGCTACCAGTGGAGCAAATACTCCTCATATGCCCTCGTGACCACCAACCTGAGCGTGCCTTCCTCTTCCTCTTGAATCTTGCTGGGCCTTCCAGGCTCTTGCCAGAACCGTCAACTTGCGAGCCTTAGGGACCCATGCAAGTCACCAAAAGCACGTGCCTCTGATTCCCAAACCGTCCATAAACTTATCGTCATCATTGTCGACGACGGAGACCGACTGGCACAGTCCTTGTATCTTCATAACCACATGACGCACTACCACGTCCAGTCACCATCTTCTGACATCACCTTCATCGTATTTGAGGTGTGTTCAGCGATCTCGAACAGCCAGCATATTCAAAGAATGGTATCGTTTTTCCTTGGATTGTGCACTTCCGCAACGACGCAATTGGGGAGTAACCTCTTACGAGCCCCCTTTCCACTTTTTTCCCTTTCATTGTCTTTCATTCTTTTTTTCGTCATCCTCACTTAATCGCACGGGGCATTGCGCTTGTTGCATTTTAAGATAATAGGTGGTTGCCTATCTAGAATTATCAATATGCTGTCAAATTGCACTCAGATCTGTCGGAAGCAATGTTCTCACCTGTTCCTCTTGCTAACAGCGTTATTGGCTGCCAAAACGTCCCTGATGACGACAGGATCTCTTTTCGAAGCCTGAATGAGATTCAAAAGGAGACGATGGCATGACTAGATGATTGCACCGGAGCAAGACCCCAAATACTTTGAGTCCATAGTAAGCTGGAACGGTCATCCTCTGCCACGAATGTCCCAGGCCGAGTCTCCAACCATGCTCCACTAGAGATGAAGCAGCCACCAAGACATCATGAATTGCTCCTGACCAGCCATCTCCGGGATGTCGAGAAAAAGGAAAAAGAAACCCCAGCGCTATGCTACCTATCAAGCCCATTTAAACCTAAAAGCACCGCGTATGCTTCCCTAGACGCGGATGGCTCGCCTGAATTGCCACCAAAAAAGCACCCATCGGTACGAAATCAATCAAAAAGATCCCCAGCCCTCTGCCGGCGACGTGACCGACCGTCTGACCGCTCAGCAAACAGCTCCTTGCCGGCATTTTGAGAGTTGCTGTTCTTATCACTAAATTTGTTGGGAAATAACTCCTTTACTGACTTGGCCGTGCCCTTGATCGACATAATACCCTGACTATTCTGTCGTGCTTCCGCTCTCACCGACAAGGCACCCTTGGGGTTTCGATCTGTGTGTGAAAAAAAGGTTATCATCATGTTGTCATTGCTGCTGAGCGATATTGCAAGATTTTCAAGTTGTTGAAGCGGGGATAATCCGAGACATATAAAATGCTGGAGTGGGCAACAGAGCCATGCACCGGTCGATAAAGTCGACGGCGCCGTCGTAGGAGAGGCATTTCATACCCTGAATCACGTCATTGGGCACTTGATCCATCGCTGCCCTGCTGACACCACTGTCCCTGGACGGGAACAACTCCTTCTTCCCGCTTGCACTCGGGAACAGCTCCCTCGAGGCATCACCGGGAAACAGTTCTTTGGGTTTGCTGCTGGTATGAATTCGCTCCTTAATAGACCGCGCCTTTTCTCGGTTGTTGCGCACTGCCTCGCGGTCCCGGGCAAGATCAGCTTCAATCGCATCGCGGTCGTCTCTGGTAGGCGACGCCGATCGACCACGACCATATGGCCCACGTTCAGAGCGCAAGGCATCTCTGTTTCGGTTAGTGGGGAAGAGTTCCTTGTCTCGGTTGACAGAATGCCGGCGACCATCTCGAGAATGAGCCGAGGGTGACCGTGAGTCGCGCCGCTGCCGCCGTCTACCGTCACGATGAGGTGAGAAGTTTGCCCGCCGTGCCAGCGCGCTAGCGTCGTCGTCGTAGAGATTGACATCAAAGGGCTCCGGTTCCTCCTCCTCCTCCCGCTCCTCGCGCCGGGTCCTGCCACCTCGTCTGTAGCGGTCGCCATCGCGACGGTCGCGGTATTGTCTGTCCCTCTTGCGCCTGCCCTCTTCTGTCTCTGGATCCCACTCAGGGTGGAATAGGTAGAACCGGCTCTTTTGTGCGGCTCCACGCTCCTTCCTGTCGCTTTCTAACGCATAGCGCACCTGCAGCGCGGCCTCGGGCTTGTCGGCTACAGGCTTGGCTGCAAGAACCTCACCTGGTGGCAATTGGGTCGCGTCTGCGATCTCGATGGTGCATAGCGCCAAAAGGGCTTCGTGGGCGGCTGAATCCGTGGCAAAGACGAGGTTGGCGGACGTATCATTGACCCACTCGATGCGGTCGGCGCCCTTACCGCCCACATGTGAGGCTACATAAGCTTTGAGCTGGTTCTGATCGAGCTGGTCAAGGCCACGAACGTGTACCTTGTTGAGGATGATGCGGTGGGCACCACTATCGGTGGGTTCGCTGTTGGTGGGTTCGTCGATCTCGCCGTCCTCCTGGTAAAGCATTGTCAGGCGTGTATAATCGAGGAGATAGGGCCGACAGCATCACGACAACTCCTACTCACCTGTATGTCATCGCCAATAAGTATGTCTGCCACTTGATGCTCTTCCACGGGCACGTCAATGGCATCGCCCATCTCAATATCGAAGTCGTCCATCGCGTCTAGGACAGCCTTGCAGCCGGGCTTGAGTCGATGATGGGAGCTGAAGCGTGCTGAGTTGCAAGGCAAGTGAGCCTTGGCTGGTACGCTTGGTGTAGGCGTTTTTTGTTCGGGTATGTGCTGAGGCACTTGCAAGTTGTCAGGCTAAGGTGGTAAATGGAGATGATAAGACGATTGTTCAACGGAAGAGCTAGGACGTCAATGTACAAAGGTACCTCTGGAGACGAGAAAGTAGGCGCGCGTACGTTTGTCGTCCGGCCACAATTCTTATCGATAAGACTGGAGTCTGCCAGGGGCGTCCCTGCCTTACTTTCCGGAACATGTACCTGACTACTATCTACTGTAGATACCCGCTTGGCAATTACTTTCCCAGCTTGACTGCGAAAAGGAAGGACCAAAGACAGGAAGGAAGCAATGTAACAGACGCCGAAAAGTCTAGACATTCATGGATCTGGTTTATTCCAGTTCGAAGTTTGAGATTAACAATTTATTCTAATCCTCAGACACAGTTTGTCCCCCGTCACCCATCCTCGAGTCTTGACCCAACTCGCTACCACCCAGCTCTCTCATCGAGTCTGACATGCTTTCAGTGTTACACATTGTGCGTCTCCCGAGAAACAGCATACATCGCCTGAGATCCAGTTCAGCGGCTGCCTAGGTATTTCTTGTGCACACGTGTATCACTGAACTTCGTGATGGTCTTTGCTTCCTCTGTACTTCGCATTCTGCGCCGCGGTCAAGCTTTTGACGAAACCACTTGGACGTCGAGGTAACATCCATTCCAGAATTTTCGATAATGATCCCCTTTTCTAACACCGGTACTTGCAGACTCGCAGCCGAACTTGTCTCTGGCCACAATCATTGCAGCTCGATTCTGTCTGCCATCAATCGCAAGACTCGCTTGCCCCACTGCCCCATTTACTAATTAAGGGAAGCTCCAAGTCACGAGCCCAGCATGCGGTGAATACTGCGATCTTTCCAGGAGGCAAACCAAGGAATAGTCTATTAGGATGCCCGAAAAACAATCATGGACAAGTTCGAGGCTGTCTAGATACTCAAAAACATCCTCAGCAGAGGGATTTGCCCGCTACCAAAGAGTCTTAGCACAATCTACCGCACGATGAAATGATCTTCAAAAGTCCGCCAACGCCTGGTTTTCCGATCTCAGTCGGCCCATGAATAAACGCAGCAACGCTTCTTCTCAGCTCAGAAGCCTTTCAATAGTCTGGTATCTCTGCAAAGTAAAAACAAAATGCACGCTATCGCAAGGGCAAGGAAAACAGAAAGACCTCCCACCGTGCCGTCAAGAGAAAGAACACCAAGCAAAAGACAAGTGAGACAAAAGAAAGAAGCTTCTAAGCGGTTCTAACCCTTTGCCGCCTAATCTCATGGAGATTTGGCATAGGACACGCCGTTCGGGAAGCTTTTGCAGGTCGTTCCATCTCTTCACCGGTGACAGTACAAGTTCCAAAATTAGCAGGCTTCGACATCTCTGAGGCGCCGCGCTTCAGATTTGGGAGGGCTCTGACCAGGTCACCTGCGGACGGCCTGTTGTCCTCGTCCACGCTCACTCCTTCTTGAAAGGACTCATTCGCGTCAAGGATTGCGTCGTAGTTCCAGCTGGCTTCAAGGCCAGGTAAGAACACAGGCGAATGCCTCAACGCGTGCCAGGAAATGGTCGAATGACGCATGGCGATGTACAACGAGTCAATCTTGCCATGGCGGTCCAGCACGGCGCAGTGGGCTCGTAAAAAGTCGACATCATATTCCGAGTCAACAAGAGCTGCATCCAGGGGCCGCAGCATTGGCAGACCCTGCAATCTCTCGGCGTCGCAGAGTTTTGCTTGCAAAGGAACCCACGTTCGCTTCTTCAGCACACTGCCAAAGGCCTCTGTCACAGCCGAGACGAATGCAGCCGAAGACGTGCCATTCACGGCAACCATCTGATGCAAGCCTCGCGACAGGCATCGCTTGTATGCGGTCGTGTGCCGCTCAAATGGAAATGGCTGCGACCGGGTGGGCAGTAGTGATATATGAACAGTCCACACTTCCGAGGCTGCTGATGTTGTCAAGGCTCCATCTTGAGAAGGAGCTGAATTTGGATCCGTCGAATGTGTCATGTGGTGTGGATTGACTCCAACGTTTGCATCAGCTACCCGCGGTACTGCATCGTCGAATACACTGTCGACGACTCGTTGCCTTTGTGTGGCAGACCTGGAAAAGTCTCTTTCTTGAACTGGAGAGCCTTGCGTATTGTGCTCGATGGTCTCCCTTAACTCAATGAAGCGCTCCTCCAGATGAAGGTCGGCGTCGTTGAGCTCACATTGACGATTATCCAGTCTATGCAATTCATCATCCACAGTTTTGAGGTAACCGCCCATATCTTGGAAGCGTCGCTCATGTTCGCCACCCCGTCTTTCGAGCTCTCCAATTGAGTGCCATGCTCTGTTCAAGTTTCCGTACGTCTTTTCAATTTCCTGGCCGATTTCCTCGGTTCTGGTGTCAACAACCTCTTCAAGCTGGCTGACCCTTTGCACGATCTCTTTCTCTTTGTCCGTGCCCTTTAACAGTAAGTCCTCCAGATGACGAACTCTTTGATGAAGCAGGTCCAGCTCCTGCTTGTCGGTTGGCGTCTCGGCTGTTCTGTGGTGAAAGCAGGCAAGATGGCCACACTCGCAGGTCGAGCCTGGCAGTGATTTGTTCAGAATGAAGTTGACACAGGCACAACGACAGCCTTTGATTTCGGGTACAAGCATTATATAACGACAGTTGCCTTGAGGCAAACTGGCGTCGTCTGTCTCGGACGTTGGTCCCATCCTTGGAGATGGGGATGTGTTCGCCGACATGGTGAAGACTGGAAGCGCAAACAATCGAACAAGGAGCTGCTAAGGTCCATTCACACGAAATCGCTTGATCATGAATAGGCTGGATGGAGATGATCCACCGATGGTGTAATCGGCGCAGTTGAGCCGACTGAAAGCACCAAACACAGCCCGATGCTTGTTGCGTGCTCGAGACTGACTGGTCAAAGTGTGGTGTCACTGCGGAACAACATGCAGGAAGTCGGTCGTCGGCCAGAAGGTCAAAGGCCGAGGATAGCGAGACAGCTGCCGGTGCTGCGCCTCTCCGCAAATGAGGTTTCCGGGTCGTTGAGCTCTGTTTGCGGTGCTGGATAAAGCACAACGAAAAGAGATGGTCATAAGAGTGAATGCCCAAAAGAGAGAGACAGAAAACGGGGTATGGTTGGGATGTGAGAAGAACAGGACCAAGTTGGATTACCGGCAGTTCGGAGAGTAGGGTTGCGTCTTGGGGTTTTAAGACGGGGATGCACGAGTTGCGTGTTCAATGGCTCGAGGGACCGACCGAGGGGCGAGGACGCTCGGTTGGCATTTAATCATCGGCGAAGTTACCAGAGACCCCACGACAACAACAACAACACACCACGACACCACGACACGCGCGTATGCTTTTGAGAGGTCCTTCTTTTCCCACGTAGGCCTCGTCACTACGTACGTGGCAGGGACCCAAGACGGGAGGCCGACGGAATCTCTATGATGGTGCGAGCGATAGATGCAGGTGATGGGAAACCTCCCCGCTGGGCCTGCAAGACTTGCAATCAAGGTGGAGCCGCTGCCAGGATGATTTCGCGGGGGTGGGAACAGGATAAGGTAAAAATGCGCGAAAGGGATGGGAGGCTCCCCTTTTGTGTCCTGTTTCGCGTTGCGTGACTAGAGGCTCTTCAGAGAGGGTTGGATCAGAGCTGTTTTTGAATTGCAGGCCGCGTGCAGAGGGCTGGCAAAGGGTGGGTTTTGTTTGATATGGAACGTGGCCCAATCCCAAGACGTCGCGGGGGGCTCCAGAGCAGAATGGTGATATGGCAGCCACGGGTTGCAGGTTGAGGTTTGTGGGATGATGCTGATAACGAAGGAGGTACAATGCTATGCGTAGTAGATATGGCGGCAGCAGACGGGTATTTTTTGGGGTGTGAGGGGCCGTTCCGGAGATTGGGAAGAGGCGAAATGGTGGGGGTTGACCACCAAAAGAAAGGAAAGCAGCAGGATGGAAGCGCAGGAAGGCTTTTGGATTTGCTCAGCAATCAGTCAAGGACGAGACGGTAGTAGAGGGGGAGAGTTGCGAAAGGAGGGAAGAAAAGTGATGAGGCCATAGTTGATGTTGCGTGCAGGCGGGTGATCGACGGCAGCAAGGTAGGATGGGAAGGGGGGAAGTCGTCATTTGAAAGAAGGGTAAGAAAAGAGGCAACACGGCAAGAAAGTCGGAACCATTATTGGATGGCAGGATGTGGTTCGATGGAACCAGTCTTGATGGAAAGAAAGAAAGGGACCCCTTTGATGCATTCTCCGTCTCGCTCCCCCAAATCGTTTAGCGATTGATGTCCCCGGCTCCTGGGGGGGGGGAGAGGCCAGACCTGGACGTCGCCCGCACCCCACCCCCCAAAGATGATGCATGCTGCTGAAAACCCGGGAAATGCCTAAGCTGGGTGCTGGTGCTGTGCTGGTGCTGGTCCTTGTTCGCTCTTTTTGCTTATGCTATTCGTTTGGTCTTGGTCCTCGCACAGCGCACCTTTACCAGTCCTATCAGGGCATGGGTGATGGGCCAAAAGTACTTGTATCTATCTATTGCTTTGGAGACAAGCCCAAACACCATGATTGGGCATGACGAGATGACTGGCTCAGCACTGCAGTGCGAAGATAAGAGGAGCGAGAGACACAGGGGAAAAAAGGGTTGGGGGACGGTGGGGGAGTATCTTTTCTTTTGGCTCCTAATCTTGACTGATTGTTCTGGCATTTTGGCATGGCACGGCGTGGTTTGGCAGGGCAAGCCTTCTCACCCCCGCGCTTTTCTCGCCCAGAAAGAGTGCCAACGGCTTTTCAGTGGGCCTTGTCTGCTTGCGTTCCGTGCCCCTGGGCGACCCAACAGGGATGGACCTGACCGATTTGCGGACCTTTGGCGTTTGCGCTATGCAAGTTGGGGTGCGGGTACCTGGTTCTGGTGCGAGGGCGACAGCTTTGTGATGCTTTTAGAGTTCTGGATTTTGGGGTATTGATACTTGTTGTTGATTTGAGGATTGAGTGCTTGTGTGCATTGTTCGCTTTGGGCTTGTATAAGTCTTGGTGCCATCAGCAGTATCGACACTGTTGTGATGCTTCGATAAACGGGCTGATACGGATTGTGCCTAGTGTGTGTACACTTTACACATTTCTTTTCCTTCGCCATGATAAGATGCCGTTTCGACATGTGCGACCACTTTCACCGGTATTTTCTGTCCGAGGTAAGTTGATGATTTTGATGATTTTGGTCGGATATGGTGCAAGATCCACTGTCTATCTGATTGCCTATGTCGGTATCTCGCGTCCTGTGTTGCGGCATCACTTCCAGGAAAGATGAGCCTCGGCGATAAGAACATGGGAAGTACCTTGGGACCCCTCCGCTGCTTTCACTACATGTGATACAAACCATGGATTGTAGATGTAAACTGGAACTATTTCTCCTCTGCTAACTGCAGCATACACGGATACATGATGTAGACATCGCAACAGCGTACAGACAAACCTGCCACACACACACACACACACACGCCGCGAAAAAGAAAAAGAAAAATGACGCCAGTCCAGCGTGCTCTTGTCGTTATCGGAGGGTGTGCACCCGTTTAGGTAGATATATGTCATGATGGGACTGGAAGTAATGTGGCCAGTCTTACTTGCACGGGTCCTGGTGCCAGCCTTGGGTTTGGGTTATTGGGGGCTGACTTGTTTTGGGGCCCGAGCGGATTCCAACCTGTTGAGTGATGAGATAGGTCAATCGGATCAAAGAGATGCTGTAGGTATGTATTCTTTCTCGTGGTGTGTGCGTGTGGGCGTGTGTGTGTCTGGGTGGGCGTATACGCACGCGCGCTGGCACGCCATCGAGGAGATTCCCGAGGTCATATTTTCGCGTTTCTCAGGCGTCGGATGGCGGCTCAAGCGACGTGGTGTGGTGTGGTATGGTATGGTCCGGTGTGGTGTCGTGTGTTTGAGAATGGGAAGACGAAGTACTCGATCCACATACTTTCTCGAGGGCAAGAGAAAGGGAAAAAAAAAAATGGTGAAACAAGCGAATGCTATACAGCGTGTACACGAAAAAGCAAGTCGGTATCTTTTCGACTTCGGCTTTCGGCTACTAATGACAGATGTGGAAGTATATTCGCAGCGATGTCTCCAAGTTTGTTATGCGGCCATGTGGCTTTTCTTTGGGTACGGTGTGGTGGGGCACGCTTTCTTTCGCCGGGCATTTTCCTATAGAGGTTTAAGTATAACTGTAAACGGAATGCATGTGCGTCTCAGCTGGAGTTGATGTGCATGTTCTTTGATGTAGTGAGGAAGAGAAGAGGGGAGGGGGGAGTTGGCGTGTGCGGTGATACTGACGTTTGGTGAGTGTTTTCTGTGCGCGATCCAATGGGCTTCAGGGTCCGGAAGACAGCAAGAGACGTAGGTACCTAGCACTGAATTGCATGTATGTGTTGAACATGCTGACAGTCTTGTCAAGGACTAAAGCAGCCATATGCAATTGCCCATTTTCCATTGGTGCAAAAAATAAATGACGGGCAATCGACACGTGGGACCATTCGATAGCATGTTTGATAGAATAGACACCTCTCTCAACTACCGACCAAAGCTGATTACCACCACTGCCGCTAGTGCGTGTT
>KZ678687.1:0-26701 GCA_003019895.1 Coniella lustricola
GGGATCCCGTCCGCTCTCCCCTAAATAAGCCACCAAGGGCTGGATTAGTAGTCAAGTGGGTGACCATTGGCGAATACCCGGTGTTGTACGTTTTTCTTTCATTCTTTTTTTCCATCTTTTTTTTTCCCTCTCCTTCCTTCTTGCCATCTTGCCCATCTTTCTACATGCATTCGTGTTTCCTTGTACTTATTGAGTTCCCGTCACTTACTTGCTGGCCTTTCTTTGTGACGTGCTTTTGCGTTTTGCTGATTAATCACATCTGCAGAGTTCAATGCCATGTAATGGCTCACATCAACAACAACAACCACATCCTGGACGCTAAAGACTCAATCGACACTCACGCAAAATGATTCAAGGCAGCTTTTTATCATTCTTGTCCTCGCTCATGCCAGTCACTCGAACCAAAGCTTTGCCATGTTATATACCCCGACCCGCATGCCCCGTGCGTCACGATCCGACTTGACTGAAAACGGTAAACGCCATCACCACACCACAACTTTCACCCATTTTCCCCTCTCAAAAGCCCATAGCAAAACACAGAAACCGAGATCATCAAAGAGCGCCTGCCAAATTTCATTTTGAATTATGCATATGTTTTGGGTGCCAAACGCGTGCTATGCTGGGGAGAATGAATCACAAATGTAGTGTAACAACGTAACCGAAACCCCTCAATTCTCAAAAAAGAACGGTTCATCAAAGCTCAAGACTTGCAGATGTGAGTACCTAGCGTACCTGACGTACCTAGTGTACCGTCAATTCAACCCAATACCGCATCAGTAATAACAGCACCAGCAACATGCTCCGCAACGCCTGCATGAGTAATACAAATGTCCTCGACACCAGGCATAGAACGAACCACTTGGTCCTTGGTGTGCATGGCCTGTGCGTCGACCTTGGAGGGCAAGCATACCAAGTTCAACCACATTGGAACAAACCACTTGGGTTCGCAACGTGCTCCTTACTCTCGCCCTCTTGCTGTACCGCGGTTGCAGAGCGAGACTGCAAATCTCCTTGTTCTCGCCTTGCTATTTCTTTTGCAAGATCATGCGCCTTTTCTCTGCCCTTATTTGTTGGCATTCTTATTGTCTTCCAAGACAGCCGCAAGTTTGACGGCAAACTCGTTATTCTTGACCTGGATCATCCACGTCTCCAGCCCCTTGCCATCGTCCTTGGCCGTCGTGACCTTGAGCCACTTGGCGCCGGTGTCGACCTTGTAGGTAAAGTTGGGCAGCACCAGCTTGTTCATGGCAACCCTGCCACTGGGTTCGGTGCGCAGCAGGATGCGAACGGACCCAGACGTCTTGTGCTTAAGGATGCGGAGAGGACCGAGGCCCTCAGGCTGCCAGGGACTGTTGTTCTTCTTCTTTGAGTCTGCGTCGTCGTCAGGCTTGACAGGAACGTGCCGCAGAGCCTTGGCTCGCACTTCATGGACGACCTCTTCGTCCTCCTCGCCAGGCCCCGCGTCGGTTAGAGAAACTTGCTGGTCCTGTGGTGGTGCGTCCTCGTCAGCCGTTCCGTTCGCTCCATCTTTCTTGACGGCTTCTGGCTCGGGTGTGCCAGCTGCCGGCGTCGTAGCTATGCTAGACGCTCCGCCAAACAAAGGGGTATCTTTCCATGACGTTAATTATGAACATCGGAAAATCAACGCTTCAAACATTGAAATCACAAGACAGAGAATTCAAAAGGGAAACAGTTTGTGGTACTTACTCGTGCCGGTAGAGCTCCCAGCAGGCGGAGCCGCAAGCTGACTGGCAAAAATTCCCTGCGCGGCGTTGGCGGGTTGACCAGAAAAGAGACTAGAAGATCCAGACTGCGATGGCTGTTGTGACGAGCCACCAAAGCTAAACATGGATGAAGAGCCGCCGCCATTGGTGGCAGGAGCACCTGCACCAAAGAGGCTACCAGATGGCGCAGCAGTGCCGTTGGTGGGCTGCGAGCCACCGCCGAAGCTGAACGTTGCAGGGGCTGGCGTAGAGCTGGCGCCACCACCGCCAAACTGGAAAGGGGCAGATCCAGAGGCATTGGATGGAGCGCCAAACTCGAATGAGGGTGTTCGCGAGCCGCCACCACCGCTCGCGAAGGGGTTGTTGAACGAGTCACCACCGCCGCCGCCGCCGCCGCTGCTAGTGGCACCAAACGTGAAAGATCCAGATGACTGTGCTGGCGCTGTGTTGTTGCCAAACGAAAAGGATGGAGTCTGGGTTGCGGTGGCCGACTCGGTCTTTGCCGAGCTGAACAGACTGCTCGGCGGAGCTTGGCTTGTCTGCGAACCGAACAAGCCGCCACTGGCAGTGGCGGAGCTGTTGTTTTGCGTTCCAAACAGGCTAGTTGTTGGTGGGTTCGGAGCGGCGGCCGTATTCTGTGAAGCGAACAAGCTTGTAGGAGGGTTGGTTGCAGGGGTGGTAGAGCCAAATGTGAATCCGCTTGACCCTGTGTTTGCACTGGGCGCACCAAACAGGCTTGATTGCGTTTTTGCGGGCTCGGTGGTAGCTGGCGTGGTCGTGTTGCCAAAGAGGGACGTAGGGGCGGTGGTGGCTGGCGTGGTGGTGTTGTTGCCAAAGAGGGACGTAGGGGCAGTGGTAGGAGGAGCAGGAGTTGTAGAAGGAGGAGGAACCGCCGGGGTCGTGGACGCAGCGCCAAACAGATACTTCCTGTCTGGCTGGGCTGGAGCACCAAAGACGGAGGCTGCATCGGTAGCACCCTTGGCAGCAGCAGGAGTCTTGGGCGGTAGCTTCTCTGCATAAGTCGGGGCGTCTCCGCCAAATGTGTACTTCTTTTTCGGCTGCTCCTCGGCAGCATCCGAGTTGGATCTGCGCTTCTTGGAAGCGCCTGAGTCCGACTTCTCTGCGGCTGTGCTCGGTGTTCCAAACAACGTCGTGGTCGCAGCTGGCTTATCACCGTTGGTGGGGCCAAAGAGGGACGTAGTCGGCTTGTCATTTGTGCTTGCGCCAAACAGAGAGCTGGTCTGTGGCTGCGTGCTAGGGGTGGAGGAGTTCAGTCCACCAAAGAGTGACTTGCTCTGGCCCTCGGAGGCAGCGGCATCACCAGGAGGCTTTCCGAAAGGCGTGGTGGACGTTTCAAGAACGGAGGATTCACCAGGCGGCTTGCCGAACGGGGTAGTCGAGGCAAGGCCTGGGGACTTGGCGCCAAAGAGGCCGGACGTGAACGGCGTCGCGCCAGAAGCCTTGGGCTCTTCCGACTGACCAAACATGGGGGTTTTGGCTGTGTTGCCAAAGGGACTGGAATCCGCATCTGCTGGCTTGCTGGCCTGTCCAAATAGCGATGACGAGGTCGTCTTGGGTGTCTCGCTCGCAAAGTCCTTGACCTGGGTGCCGAAAGCACTCGTCTCGGTCGGCTTGGGCGTTTCTGTAGCACCAAACTTGAAGCTGGGTGCCTCGGTGGGCTTTGCGAAAAGAGAGGCTGGTTGGGTGGTCTTGGCACCGAACACGGGCGTGCTTGTAGCATCGCCTCCTCCTTCAGTACCAAACTTGATGGGTGTATTTGGATTCCAAGTCTGGTTCTTGGCCTTCAGAGGGCTAGAAGATGGGATCTCAGCAGCCTTATTGGTCTCTGCTTCGGTCGTCTTGGAGACACGACCCATGAAGCTCGCACCCTGACCAAACAACGTGCTGCCTCCAGAAGGAGTGGTGGTATTAGCACCACCAAAGAGCGAAGAAGGCGCAGCTCCAGGAGCAGGTGCTGCAGGAGCGGTCTTTGCCGCGGGCGCAGAAATTTCTTCCACGTCGTTGTCAGACTCGCCCTCGCCCTGGCCTTCTTCCTCCTCCTCCTCCTCTTCCTCCCCTTCTCCCTCGGCATCGTCCTCGCTGTCCTCCTCGCCATCGCTACCGGCGGGAGTGTTTTGTTCAGAGAGGTGGCCAAAGATGTTGCTGCTCGGTGCCAACGTCTTGGAGCCGCCACTGAGAATAGACTGCGCTGGCTGGGCAAAGAGGTTCGATGAAGACTTGCTGACCGTCGAAGTCTCGGTCACCGCTTTGGGCGCCTGCTTAGCAGGGCTTGCAGTACGCTTGTCGGGAGAGTTGTTGGCGACTTGCTCAAAGATGGACAGGGTTGCAGAGGGCTTGGACTTTTGAATCTTGTTGGGTTGGTTTTCCTCATCCTCGTGGATGTCATCAGAGACGCGCTTCGTCTTCTTTGCGAACGGTGTGGCACCGGCGTTGAACGTGGGAGCTGCAGACTCGTTGAGGGGGGATCGCTCGGCAACTCGGCGCTTGGCTTGAGATGAGCCAGAGGTGGCATTTAAGTCATCCTCAGCTCGTCTCTTGCCAGAACGGAAACTGCCCTGTCCACCAGCGGGCTTCGGCCGCACGTCATCGACCATCTCCTCGTCCTCGTCGGGGATGTTGTGCTCCATCTTCCACTTCTTGAGCACCTCTCGCGAGGCGGGCACAGTCTTGAACTCGTAGAGTCCGTATCGCAGCATGATCAAACTCCGGCTCTTTTCGTACTCCTTGGCAAAGTTCATAATGTTGACTCGCCAGTCCTTCTTTGCAAAGATTTCGTTGGCGGCGTATTTGAGTCTCCGCAGGTCGAGAATGCAAAAGAACTGGCGTCGCTGCAGCTCATCCAGCTCCGATGGAACCAAATGAGCCAGATACTCATCAGCATATATGGAGCCCACTCTGTTCGGGTCTTCTGGCACGCGCTTGGCTAGTTCTTCGCCGTCGAGCTCGGGAGGAGGAGAGGTGATCCTCATGGTGAAGAGGCTGCTTGCGGCAGTTTTGGACAAAGCTCTGCCAGAGAGATCGACAGAGGGCCCTCTGAACGACCGACCCGAGGCAACGGCTGGGAACTTTTCGCGTATAGTGGAGGCAGGCACGCGAGGAGAGAAGGCAAACTTGGGACCGCTGCCGTTGGTCAAGCCCGACCTGAAGGACGAGGACGACGCGAAGATGCGGCCAGGTGTGTTGGTGGGCACGTCGGAGAAGGACCTCGTGGTGTTGGAGCCGACTCGAGACGTGTTCTGCGCCCTGTTGAAGAGCTTCCTGCCCGAGACAACAGACGTAGCCGCCTGCTTGGTGTTGTCAGCCGGGCCCATGGCCCTCCAGCTTCCCATTGATCTCGGTGGCGTATGTCCGATGTCATCCTGGTGAGAAGCACCAAGACCGAATGATCGGTTGGCGCTGAAGGGCACACGAGGTTGGGCGCGCGGCCGTGAGGGCTCCATCTTGGCGGCGATGCGCGTGTGGACGTGTATCTATCTCGTAATTACAGCGGGAGCCCCGATGTCGAGGTTCTGGGAGCAAGAAATGCTCAAGGACTGGTTGAGATGAGCCGCGGGAGCTGGACCGAACTCGCGAGATGGCGCGTCCAAGGGAATCGCGCAGGGGTGCGTCGTCGGCAGGTCGGTGACGATGACGACGTCGACGAGGACGTGCAACGTGATGCCCGTCGTGGTCTAGAGGATGGCGGTGATGTGGACGAGGATCGCTCGTCTGCTTGATTCTCGGCGAAGAGAAAAGCTCGAGGATGGATGGAATGGAAGGCAAGAGAGGGGGAGAAAAAAAAAGCGGATGCCTCGAGCTGTCTTTGGCAACGAGTCAACAACAGAATTGCAGCGCGTGGCCCGTTTCAGTCCACACTGGCAGCCAGGCAAGGCGTCATGAACAAGGGACAGACGTGCGCGGCAGGCAGGCTGGTGCCGAGAGATGGCCAAAGAAAAAAAGAAGAAAAAAAAGAGGCAGGAGAAAGTCACAGCCGCAGGTAGAGGATGCGGGAATGCGACGAGGCCAAAAGAACGAGATGGCAAGTTCTCCAAGTTCAATAGCGGCAAGCAGTGCGATGGCGGAAGGGATCAGCTGGCCTGGGGCGCGGGAGAAAAAAAAAAAAACAAGGCCAGGCTCCTGGGAAGCCACTGGACTGGAGAGGGCAGCCAGGTTTTCTCCTCCTTGTACTGTGAGCTGCTGCTGGGGCCGGGGGGGTGACGGGCTCTGGGGCCCAAAGCCAGGGGGCTGACTGGCTGCTGTCAGTGGGCACAGGCTCTGAGCGTAGGTGGCGTAGCAGCTGGAGCTACGGCGCTGCCTGCCGCTGCAAGGCTGGCAGGCGGGAATCTTGCCGGGCCGGCGACAGCCAGTGGCAGCTGCGCGGCAGCCGGCGTCCAGCTGGGAGGAGGCCAGAGGTACTTAGGTACTCAGATACTGTACTCGTGGAATCCTGGCAACATTCATTGACTGTAGAACAAGCCTCAGCTCAAGACGTGACGGTGGGAATAAACGTGCATCGTTTCCAAAAACAAGCGGTATAGAGTACTCGACCAAAGAACAAAACACACAAGACCCAACGTAAGCAAACTAAACTGCATGGATATACGGTCTCCGCACCTTCTCTCCATCACGCCGCGTCAACACCCGCAAGGCTGGCCGTCCCAGGCCGTCCACCGGCCATCCTCATATCGCAGCCCAAACCGCATCTTCTACAGCTTGGCCTTGTTCTGCGCCTGCTTGAGGATCGGGTCCAGCTTGGTGGCCTTCATCACGTTGCCCTTGATCTTGAGCTTGCCCGACATGAACAACCGCTGCGCATTGCCCTTGCCCGACACGAGGCTGGCAAAGTCGGTTTCCGAGAGCGAGAGGGTCACTAGAAAGGAGAGAAACAACACACAGGGAGTCAGCACATGTACCAGACATTTGCACAGCCAACAGCCAAAGAGGTGCCATTACGGGTTCAGGGCAAGCGAGAACAAATCGTTGCAAAATACAAACAAACACACACACACACACACACACACACACACACACATACAGAAGAAGGGCAACGGGAAAAAAAATACAAAAATATGAGATAGAAATAAACTCACCATCAGGCTTCTCTCCCGTGCCCTTGCCCACTTTGCCCTCCTTCTTGAGGTCAATGTACCAGCTGTCCGTCTCGCCGGCCGCGTTCTTGAGCGTGAAGGCGTACACACCCGCGCCGGTCTTAATCGCCTGCTTGCGCTCTGCCTCGCTGGCCTGCAGCGTCTGCTGCATGGTGTCGAAGAAGGCCGACACGGGGAACTTGTCTGTGTGTGCGTGTGATGCGAGGTTTCAGCGGTCAGCTCGGCGTTTCTTCATGCTGTTTTCGTCGTCCTCTTCTTCCTTTTCACCATCACCATCATCGTCATCACCATCGCCCTGCACTTCACCCTAGCAACACCAGACATCGAGTCGATTTCCAGCTCTGACACGTACCATTTTTGAGCGACATCTTGGGCGGTGTATTGCGTGTGTGGACCCTGGAGCGGCGGCGGAGACAACGATTATGCAATCTTTGGATAGGATTGTTGTTGTTGTTATTGCTGTTGTTGTTGTTGCGGCGGTCGTTGTTGTCAGTGCTGAAAAGGTATCACGTTGCACAGCGTAAAGTGGGGGAGTAAGTGGGTAAGTGAGTAAGTCAAGTAAGCAGTGATTCCAAGAAGAATCAAAAAGGGAAAAAAAAGAACACACACCAAAAAAATAAAAAGGGGAGATCTCTTTCAAGACTCGAGACGGATTGGAAATGGGCCTCGTCCTTGTTCTTTTTAAAGTATTGATGACCTACTGCATTCCCCTACTCTTCTTCCCCGGAGTCTGCGAGCCGAGCGGGTGGACCATGTCATGTCAAGCATGTGAAATGGCTCCCTCAGCGCTGGCCGCCCACCATACACGACGCAGCAGCAACAAGCCGAGGTCTCTTGCCCGGGGTATTGACCAGGCCATACAAAGACTTGCTCATCCTGGCTTAGCACCTTTTTACAGGGCGTCGTGCTTCAGCGTTTTCCCCCAGACGAAACCCACCTCCGTGACCACTTAAAGTACCTGGTCCCGTGGGGATCCCCGCCCTATAACTGCAAGCCCCCTCCAAATGTCCAAGTACCGGGCCGGAATTACCCCAGAGTTTCAGCCTTCTTGTTCGTGATCCGACCTCGACCAACAAACAAGTGTTGAGATCTGTGTATTTGATCGGTTTTTCTTTTTGGTTGTCTTTGATTACGAAGCGAAATCAGATTTGCGATCTACAGTGGGACATTGACTGCATATCCCAAGACCCAAAAGGAAGCCTTGCTACCCTGCTCTGAAAAAAAAAAAAAAAAGACCTTTACGGAACAATCAACACGTGAACAACTTCGGTATATTGTCGTTAACACCGTTCCCCACTTCATAGTGCAAAGAGACGTTTCCCTATTGAACCATCTTCCCAGTCAGAGCAACTTCATCCACAGAACAAGCGCCAGAGACCAAGCCAACACTGCCCTACCACTATTTTCGTATCTTTGCTGGTATGATAACAATGATAGCATAAGGATGCTCCAATACCCAAGTATTTCCTTTCATCTCCTAGCCTCCATCTAGCCTCCGTTTTATTCGTACAGTCCGTGCGTCCGCTTATACAGATGCCACGGGCAACGTCACACCAGCGACCGCCGTTGGCTGTGTCCTCGCGAGAGCATCGTAGGCCGGCGGATGAGCTGGTGCACTCTCGCCAGCACTCTCGCCAGCACCAGCACCAGCACCAGCCATCTCCACTACTTGCACCGGAAGCACAACCTCCACCTCTTCTCCACTGGCACCGTCCTCGCTACCGTCCTCGTCCTCGCCGACCCGCTTGTGCCTCCCGGCGACCTTATAAGGCGGCGGTGCCTCGCCCAGTTCATTCAGCCCCTCGCTATCACCGATCCTGATCGCACTAGAGCTGCCGCCCTCTCTTCCACCAGGCCTGACGATCAGGACAGTCCCACGTCCACCTGCTAACATGGCCATCCCCGTCGTGTTTGACGTGGTGCCGTTGTTGGTCGTAGCAGAGCCCTCTTCATCGGCATTCCCCTTTGCCTTTTGCCGGTGTTTGGTGCAGTAGATTAGCGAAGCGAGAAGCGCAGCGCTGATGATGAGCGCAAACGGGACCATGATGCAGATCCATACTGAGAGGGTGGTGTGGCGGGTTGGAGTGACCGAAGACATTGTTCTGTTTGCACTCGTGTGCCCAGTGCTGTGAATTGTTGGTTGGATGATGATGTTCAGGATTCCCCTTTGCCTTGCCTTGCACGATTGAGCGTGGTAATGTGAAGCGGACGAATGTGGATTGGCAACGATGGTGTTCTTGGAAGTGATGGTGACAAAGATCAAGAGGAAGAAGGCAGGAAGTGATTATTTGAAAGAGTGGTGAAATCTCTTGTGGCGAGAGCAGCCGGTCTGCTGATGACTGTAATTGCTTCTTGATCCTGATGAATTGGGATAAGAAAGCATTCACAGCTGAAGAGTGTAGAAAAAGAAACGAAGTAAGGGTCGCGAGATAAAGTTACACAAACAGAAGAAGAAGCACAGCTTCAGGACTCGATAGCTGAAAGATGAACCCGCTCCGCCGTCTTTGCACGATGCGGTGTAGAACAAGATGCACAGAAGAAGCAGCCACACGAAAGAGGAAGTTTTGTGCTTCAGAAGAAAGAGAAGAAGAAGTGGAAGTTGCAACACAAGTTCCTTGTGACGTGGATCTGAGTTTTCCTCATGCACGCTGTGCTCGGGAGAGGTTGGTGGTGGTTGAGTGTTGTTCGGCGAGGAGCAATCCTGGAACAGAAGCCATCCCTTGCATCGAAGCCGCTCCTGCATCCGCACCTGGACCGCACTAGATCGTGGAATTATGAGCTGAATATAGATACAAATCGTCTTTAGTATCGATAGCTGCATTCTAATCACGGTTGTTGTTTAATTGCGTTCTTCGACCGGGAATTTTCGGTTTATTCGTCGACGTTAAAGCAGCATTGCTAGCAACAGTCACACACATTTTCGGCTCCGCAGCCTCACCAACAGCATGTCGACAAGAGGCTAGCTAGACAAGCTGAACTGTCTGCATATCTTGGCCAGCCCAAAATCCAGGATGGCTCAGTTGACCATCTTCATCCTGCGAATCTCGGAATCGGATTGAACCTACACGCGCATAGTGACCATCAGCCTCTCCAGTTGCGACAACCAGTAAACCAGAACCGCAAATACTCGGCAACCCAGGTGCATCTCCATAAGAGGGTCTGGAAATCGTCAGGACGAAGAGGTGTTTTCTGAAAGAAATCGTGTGCTGCTGCTGCTGCCCGCTTTCAAAACACCGGTAGTACGCGGCCAAATGTGTGGTATCGTCCTTTGGATGAATATCCAACCGTGCCTCGTGCCAGCGCAGGGCAGGCAATGTACAGACTTGCTCTTTAAGCAAGAGGACGTCGGATTCATTGTCGTATTGCAGGTATGATGGAAGGGCTACTAAAACTGTTTTGAGAGAGATCCTGCATTGGGTATCGTCCAGATGTACATCTTGAGCGAGGTAGCGAACGGAGGCCATGGACGACCAATGAACCCTTCCTAAGACGCTGAGCCACGACCACGACGGCACAGTCCCTGTACCATTGGTGCCGTCATCCAAAGCAGCACTAGCTGAGAGTCTTGTCAAATGTGCCCCCTTGGATCGATACCAAAGCAGTCCACAAAGCAAATCCGACACCCAAAAACCATGGACAAAATGATCGCCAGTTGTCCGAGTGAACAACTGCCTCAGACCAGAGATTCCTGGTAATCGATCTTTGAAGTGTGTCGTGCGGCGGCCTGTGTAATCTGTGAGCAGGCAGTACCAGTTGGCACATGGGTTGTCCAAGTCTCGGAAACCACCTGGTCCCAGCGGTCGCATCATTTCCCAGACACTCGATATGTATACTGGCAGGTATCGCTGTTCAGCTTGTGGTGTGGTCAAGCATTCCCAGTCCGTATAGCTCTTGTAAAAGTGGACAATGCGTCGCGACAGATAGCGCTCCTGGAGACACCATCCGCGCGAATTAAGACTGGAAACTTCTTGCGTCTCACAACAATGACGATAGGGGTGCAGCTGTACATCGCCTCCTCCATAGTACGAGAAAGATTGTGTCGTTTGGCCCTTGCTTCTTTGCATCTTAGAGAAAAGCGGTTCTTCTGGCGATTTGGCGCCATCAGCCGCGATGGTGAGAGAGGCATTGGAGTACACGTCGCACATCAGTCTTGATTCTCTGGACCAGTCACCCTCATCGTCCTGAACAATGCACAGCGCATCAATCCACAGGTACCTAATCTGGAGAAAGCGGCATACTTGAACCGCCTCGCGAAACAACGGATTCAGCTGGGCCATTCCAATGCCTTGCATTCTCTGCAAGAGTGTTTTCGCAACCGTTTGGAAGACTCGGTCAGGATTGGGACCCCAGCAATAAGTCAATGTTGCATACTTTCCCCGTTTCTTCGATGTGTTGATAAGCTTCACGGCAGCCGAGTCTTCCCACGAGCAGAGATCCAGAACGCGTGTTGGCATTGGACGCTCATCATTGGACTCGAAATCATAACCAGTCTGGACATCGCATCGGCGCTTCGATGGAGGATGACATGGATGATTATGTAGACAGTCTTCCAGCCAAGTCTTGATGTGCGACAAGTCGCCAGGACCAGGAGTGGGACGACCACCAACATTGCCAGACACAGCTGCTGGAGAGCCTGCGATCACCGAATTGGACAAGTCAGCCCGCTCTGACGGCTAAGTCACCTCCACGCGAGAGTCGTACACGTAACTCACCATGTGAAGCTATCAGCTCAAAAGCATCTCTCTCGGGACCCAGAAGCATACGCTCAACGTCATTGACCTCGTCCCCACACATGTTGCGAAAGCCGCCATCTGGTGGTCGGTAGTCGGCAACGCAGTAGAAGACGCCGCCCTGGCTGCGATGGAGCCAGAAGCCAAAGACAATGTTGCTCTGCCGGCTTTTCTGCTCGGGTGTTGGAGGGCTCGTCTGGGTGAGGAGCCAGGCACAGCAGGAGCACCCATCCTGCGCAGACTGTCGCAGCTCGTCGCGGTTGGCTTTATGCGGTACGAAATAGAGTTCCCCAATGCTCGGCCAGATGCAGAAGCCTCCCTTGTGATCCTTGTACTTGAGCTCGGTGTGATGCGGACCATTGCCAGGCTGGAAAGCCTCCGTGCCGAAAACTCGCGTGCAGGTTTCGCAGATCATATTGTTGACGATGATGCGGTTGTTACTAGTATCGCTGTTGCACGGGGCCGGAGACGGCAGCCAGTACTGACGATTTGCTTCAACTAAATATTCGAGCTTTCGCCATCAAGATCGGGATGGCATAGTAAAGGTGGCCTCAAGGCTGACGATGGAGCCTGCAAGTGTATAAAGCGCTCGAGAGGATCAGGATCAGTGAGACTCATGATTGGCCGCCGAGAACGGGGCTGAGGCTTGGACATCACGTTTTTCGCACTCTTGCCTGTTGATCTCGAGGCGATGAGGCTCCTAAAGCCATCATCTGATGCCGTGCATATGAAGGTACTATTGGCTTTGAGCATAACTTGGCTTGTCGTGGCGGCGGTCAGGGAAAGGACTCAGGAGGTAAGATGCGGACATGTCCTTCATCAAAAAAACTTAAAAAATGCTATCATTTCGACAAGTAGAAGAGACCGTGTGATGCGCAGAGCGATTCCACTGGCCGTGATTTGGTCATGCTGTGCATCAAGGGTGCAGATTCAAAGTTGAGGCCTCTTGAGATATTCAAAAGCTGGGACTTGGTTGATCAGATAACGAGGGTTCAACCAAGAGCAGGGTTAGCCAGGTCAGCCAAGGCTAGCCAGGAACGGCTCCAGGGTTCAACGCTGACTAGCGTCAGCCACGAAGACCCTACAGAAGCAGTTGACGACCTGGATGGAAGCATATACCAGCGGCTGGCGGGAGCGAGTATAAGAGCCAAGATAATATGGAAAAGGCAAAGTTACTATCAAGAGACTTGTAAACTTGCGAGCTGTACACCCCGTGATTGCAAATGTCATCGTAAGGGATGCGGGAGGCTCGGTGTTGGATAATTGATGACTTGCTCCAAGCCTTTTGCACAGGCTGGCCTGGATCCAGTTTGACGTCAGAAACCTGGAAGCCAAGAACCACTGCAGCAGGAGCCTGAACAGTGCATATGACAGCGAGTTATAGTGAGTGGAATACGTAGCAGACGTTACTTCAGCCCTCTTCAGGCCCACCAGGCACAGCCTAGCGTTACTGCATGTGCCTGTTGGGCGTTGTCTTGTACGACGGTGCAGGGCCTAGCCGCCTGTAATTACCCACTGGAGCAGCTACGTTGATCGCCGCCAGGACTCTTGGTCAGATGCTCACTAAGAACCCCCTTTCGCCTTCAGCCTTACCAGCCGAAACCTCACCACAGTATGTACATACGGTCTTCCCGCTCTGCTCGGGGCCTCAGAAAACACCGCAGCATCCGATCACCCTCGCGCCGCTGCGGCCGAGGCATGTCAGCAGTTCAGAACTGCGTCCTCGGATCCTGGCGTCATGCTGAATAGATAAATTACAGAGGATGACGCCCTCGCCAAATCGACACTCGACCAGCTCCGAGTCCCCCTCGGCTTCCCTTCTGGTTCTCCTTCCCACACAATCATCTTGGCAAACATCTTCAAGGACGTCTCGGAATCGTGCGAAACACTGGTGCTGCCTCAGATGGCTGACCACCGCCCAGCTGCCCCGGCCGATGCCCTGGTCCATCAGGGCCGTAGCGAGCCCGCCGCAGATTCTCCCAATGGCGACTCAGATGCCGGCAATCTTCGTCCTCGCTACAAGTCGCTGAGGCATGTTCTGAGGTCTGCTCATGGCGGCAGAGGCAGCGTTGCAACGTTGCTGGATAGCACCAGCGAGGAAGAGATCGATGACGAGACCAAGAGACCCGTAGCTGTGCTATTGCAAAGGAGCGAAGACAGCCAGAGCCAAGAACCAGAATCCAAGCTAGCCAGTTCAGCTCCAACCTTTGGTCACAGGCTCAAAGTCGACATGGCTAACGAGCCGACGAAGCCAATGAGCGACTTGCCTGCTCTCAAAGGCGCAAAGGTCTGCACTTCCGCCTCGGACGACAATGAGCTACGTGCTATTCTGAAGAGGGGCGTCCAGAGGGTAAGCAAGGGCGCCAGTATTGGGCAGCTTTCACCACTTATGCTGTCTGTTGGAGGTTGGCTAACACCATATCCAGGCCAGAGATTCCGAGTCCAACATCAAGCGTAAAGGCAGATTCAGGGACTTTGTCTTTACCAAGAAGTTCAGCACCTTCGACATGAGAAACGAAGTTGCTGCGACCAGTCCCTTCCATGGTTTCTTCACCCTCTTCTGGATTGCTGTGTCTGTCTTCATGCTCAAAACAGGCGCCGAGAATTGGAAGAATACAGGCAGTCCGCTGGGCACCAACGACATCATGAAGTCCATGTTCCAGCGCGACGTCGTTCTCCTATTGCTCTCAGATGGCATCATGTGCGGACTCACAGGTTTTAGCTGGCTCCTCCAGCTTCTGATCTTCAAGGGCTACATTGACTGGGATGGAGCGGGCTGGATCATCCAGAACGTCTGGCAGACCATCTTCATTGGCGCCAACATTGGCTGGACGCAATACCGGGGCTGGCCCTGGTCCCACACCGTCTTCTTCGTCCTGCACACGCTCGTTATGCTCATGAAGCAGCACTCGTATGCCTTTTACAATGGATACCTCTCGACAGCATACAAGAAGCGCACCGAGCTCTTGGGACGACTCAAGCAGCTCGAGCATGCACAAGTGTCGGCACAATCCTCGTCGTCTGTATCCGCGGAGTCGAGTGGCCCCGAATATTTGAACCGGCTGCCTTCGAAACAGGAAATCAGGCAGCGGCGGCGCTCACTGCATTCAGGTTCCGATGTTTTCAGCCAGGATCTCGACGACATGGAAGCGGCCATTGAGTCCAGCAAGCCGTTGGGCGTCGAGCAGATCCGCATGTTTGAAAAGGTCATTCATTGGGAACTCGACGCACTGACGGAAGAGCTCATGGGCAAAGCCACATCTCCAGACGGCGCCTACCCGCACAACCTCAGCCTCCAGAATCACTACGAGTACATAGTCTTCCCAACCCTCATCTACGAGCTCGAGTATCCACGCGCCGAGAGCATCAATTGGCGATACGTTGGAGAAAAGGCCGCGGCCACCTTTGGTGTCATTTTCGTCATGCTGGCCATTTCGCAAGCCTTCATTTACCCTGTCGTGATGCGGACGGTCGCCATGAAGGAGGCAGGCATGTCGCTGGCGGACCGCTTCCAGGAATTTCCCTGGATGCTTTCGGACCTGATCTTTCCGTTCATGATGGAGTACCTTTTGACGTGGTATGTGATTTGGGAGGCCATTCTCAACCTCTTGGGCGAGTTGACGTACTTTGCCGACCGAGAGTTCTACGCCGACTGGTGGAACTCGGTGTCGTGGGATCAATTTGCGCGCGACTGGAACCGGCCCGTGCACAACTTTCTGCTGCGGCATGTCTACCACTCGTCCATCTCGGCCATGCAGGTCGACAAGCACACGGCAACGCTGATTACCTTTTTCCTCTCTGCGTGCGTGCATGAGCTGGTCATGTGGTGCATTTTCAAGAAGTTGAGGGGCTATCTCCTCATGCTGCAGATGTTCCAGCTGCCGGTGAGTTGCGCTGTCCATCCTCTACGCTCCTTTCCTGCGGCAGTCGGTGCTTGTTGCTGATGATTCTTGTTGCTGTGCTGCAGCTGGTCCGCCTCAGCAGGACGCGGTGGCTCAAGGGAAGACAAACGTTGGGCAATGTTTTTTTCTGGGTGGGCATCTTCACCGGCCCGTCCATCCTCTGCTCGCTGTACCTGATATTGTAGTAGTGAATTGCAGTCGCACGCACAGTATGCCGAGTTGAATGAATGATTGTGCATGCTGTGTAGCAAACGAGTTCCTGGGCCAATCAGCGACGGGCTGGCTGCATCGAAGAGATTCATCGCATATCGTGACTGCAGTGCTATGACATAGTATCGGCGCTGACGTAATGGCTGGTCTGCAGGCGCAGTCGCGGCCCACACGACGCACGGTCCTCCGCTAGACTGTATTGGGGCAGGCGGGAGGCTCCACAGCAGCTGCCTCCGGCCGAGCTGTCCCCAGTGCACAGAAGGGCAAGGTGGCTGAGAAAGTTTGTTGACCTCGCCTGGCCAACTTCGTACTTTGCCTTTTCCTCCTCCTTCACTCTGCAACCTCGCCGCGCGCGCCGTCTCCACCACCACCACCGCCATCGCCAGCAGCACAGCACCACCACCAACACCACCATGTCTCGCGGAGGAACCACGCTCTACGTCACAGGCTTCAGCCACGGCACTCGTGCCCGCGATCTTGCCTACGAATTCGAACGGTAATTGCGATTCCTCCTCCCTCAGCCCACCCCCGATATTATATCTCCAGCTTTCCATCCTCCCACCTCGCCCTTGGCCCTCCTCCGCCCGTCCTCCGTCCTCCGTCCACCGCCCTCGTCCCTCGCCGGAATCCTGCTGTACTCGCTACAGCCGTCCACGCTGTCCTCGTCGTGCCGTACATGCCTCCCTCCGTCGTGTCTTGCTCCCGTCCTAGCCCTCGTCCTCGTCCTCCCCCGATCGAGCCGTCGGCGAATCTGTCCATTTGACACAAAGAACGGACGTGTCGTTGCATTGCTGCACGCGTGTGTGCGCTTTCTGCATTGACGTCAAGCAGCCTGTCACACGGTAGTCTCCAACAGGCCACGGAAAGCCCCCTCAGTGCTTGTGCATGCCACGACGAGAGCCCGCTTGGCGCGGCAAGAATCCGATCCGCAAGTCTTGAGACCAGCTTGAGAAGTACTGACACACATGTGCAATACAGCTATGGCCGGCTCGTCCGTTGCGACATTCCTGCTCCTCGCTCAGCCAGCAGCAGACTGTAAGTCATCCCCTTGCTCTGGACCACGGGGGTTGAGGTGCTCGTTCCTCGAGGAGGCGCTCACACAAGAACTACAGATTCGCGTTTGTCGAGTATGAGGACCGTCGTGACGCAGAGGATGCCTACCATGAGATGCATAACAAGCGCATTGGTCGTGATGACCTCTTGAAGATCGAGGCAAGCCATGGCCCCTACAGCACCGCGCAGCCGCTTCCCAGATAGGCTAACATCATTTGCAGTGGGCTCGCACACCTCCCTCGGCCTCCTGGCGATTTGACTCTGGCCGTGACCGTGACCGCGGCAGCGAGCGCGGAGGCGACCGTGCCGAGCGCCGTCCTGCTCGCTCTCCCCGCCGCCGTTCCCCTAGCCCTCGTCGCGCCCGTGACTACTCGCCTCGTAAGGATGACCGCCGGGACCGTGACCGCGACTACGACCGCGAACGACGCGACACACGCGAGCGCTCGCGCTCACCAGACCGTCGGCAAGTATCCCAATGGACCCTCCCCCCCCTTTTTTTTGATAGATACCTTGGTACTAATATCGTAGATCCAGCGATCGTGACGACCGGGACAAGGACTACAAGGAGGAGCGTGATGACCGGGACCGCCGTGACACCAACGGTGATGACCGCAAGGGTTCGCCATACATCCCTTTTCTCCACACGACCCCCTGAACAACCATGACTGACCGCCAATCTAGCCCTCGACAGCCCCCCTCCTGCTCACGACGAGCTCGACACTGCAGAATAGACGACCAAAGTCTGACGTGTCGTGTCGCAGCGGGACAGCGAGGTTTCTGTCTATCTCCCCTTTGAGTGCGGAACTAACTGGACGGAAAAATGCTTTGGTCCTTCTTGGCTTTCTCATGTCAGCTTTTTATTTTAGTTTCCGATGCGAGTATCGGCGATTGTTGACAGTAACGGAATCAGCGCAGAGACGCGCGCACACGCGAGTCGATTTTAATTACACGGAACGGAAACGGAAACGGAAAACCCCCCTTCTTTTCCCTCTTTCAAACTTGCAAACGAACAGGATTGGCCAGGTCGTAGAGGGGTCCGGCTCGGCTTCGCCTTGTGCAGGTATTAGGTAGATAGATGACTAGGCCCTCGGTGTCGGGGTCTGGTGCTCAAATTCGGGAGTTGCATGCTTATTCATGATTGTTTTTGGCATGTTGCTGGGATGCGTGAGTTGGAAGACACTGAATGCATCTCGTGATGTTGGTTCCGTGTGCTGATTTCGGGGAGACTCGATCAACAGTGCAGTTCATTGGCCCGTCCTTGGTAACGAATGAATGAATGAATGGTCCTATAGGACGTAGTATCTTTTGCTATTCGGTTTAAACCAACCAACCAGTCAGCCAAATATCAGGAATCCATCACATTTGCACGTCGCCTTTGTCGTCTTGATATATGTATATCTGAAGTGCTTGCGTCCCTGGAAGGGGAGTGTAAGCATCAATGCCGTGTATAATATAATACAATAGAATACAGTGCAGTAGTACAGTACAAACCTTTGCATACATAGATGACTAGTGTGTCTCTTGCGAATAAAGGCTAGCTAGCATGAGAGTATATCTGCATGTATGTAGCTAGCTGATGGGGAATGGATATTGAAAGGAGAGCGAGCGTAAGGAAGATGAGAGAACTTGAAGCAGAGAAGCAGATGGAGACGCATGCCAGTCACAGTAATAATAATAGGAACAGCATTCGGCATTGTCACATTCCCCTCCCTTTACATCAAAGCCACAAGAAAAACGGTCGGGAGTTCTCCATGATTGCTATAAGTCAAGACGTATACGTATACGTATAATGTATCCGTCCTCCTACTACTACTACTACTACTACCATACTAGACAGACTAGACAGAGCAGACTAGACCAGATTGCTCACCATTTAGTCGTTCATCCAAAACTAGTCGTACTATTCGTTCAGGACCAGCGAGCCTGCGTAATGGCAATCATCCAAATAAGCTGTACAAAAGTATAGAGCAACACACAAAACCTAAAAAAAGGAAGAAAACAGCAAAAAGGAAAAAGGAAAAAAAAGAGAAAAGGAAATGTCATCCTATGTAGGTAGTTAAAATGCATAGCCAAACCAAAGTAAGACGAGGAAAAAAACACCAAACCCAACAGAAAAATCAGTCCAAAGTAAATGAACCGGATAATACAACCTCGTGAAAAGAAACACACGCACACACACATGGCTTGCGCGCCCGACGACCGGCTCGGTAAACGAAGGCAGTGAGGGGACACGGAATAATGAGGAACCAACCTTGGAAGGCAAAAAAAAAAAAAAAAAAAAAAAAAAAAAGGGAATAATTAAGAAAGTCAGGTAGATGTCGAATTAAGGCTGAGATCCGCGCCCCTTCTTCCAGTTTGATAATAAACGAGGAAATGCCAAACCCCGGACCATAAAAAGAATCAACCCAGACCATAAATGATAAAAGGAAGATAAACCAGTGATGGGAGGCCAAGGAGACAGAGACGGTTGGAAGATGGGCAAGTCAATGGCACGATACGTCCTACCCCTCCAAGACCAGTTCTCTGGCATACTAAAACCCGGCCAACAATGACGCGATCATGAAAACCGGCCGCCCAAGCAGCAAATGAAACATATCAAACCAGACAAATCAACAGAGAGCTCAGACAGGAAATCACTCAATCTCCATCCTCCCCGCGACGTCCTCCTCAGAGGTATCTCTCCTTGAACCATGCCGTATCGTCCTGGCCTCGTCAACATCCTCATCGTCATCCTCCTCTTCTGAAAACACATCGCCCCATCCAGCAGCACCCATAGCACTGACACCAACACCAGCACCAATACCACCATATCCGTAATCATACCCACCATCGTCATCATAACTGCCCGCAAACTCGTCCAGTTCGAGGGTGCCGTCCCGATCCCGATTCCAGATCAGGCCATCGTCTGCAGAAAACTCGTCCTCTTCATCGTCCTCGCTCATCGTGGAGGTAGTGACGCGCTCACCTGCGCGATCTCCCAGCCAGAACCGCGCGCGCTTGTGTGCGCCCTCGGAACCGAATGACGTAGCCATCATTGTCGCATCACCATCGGCACCGTCTTCTAGGTCGTCATCTTGTTCCTCGTCAACATCTATTCTCCGTTTGTGCGGATTTTGCAGATCGCTTCCCCCTATTGTTGTTGATGATGATGATGACACGGCTGCTGCTGCTGCTGCGGTTGAAGAAGAGGACTCCCTCGCGCCAGGCGTGGCCGACATGGCCGAGCTCCGTCGCCTTGCAGCCAACATAGCCGAGAGCGATGACGTAAACCCTTGCTGCGAGGCACGCAAGAACGCCGGCGGCGGAGAACTGGTATGCGACACGACAGGCACGCCGCGCACATAGAGGTACGAGACACGCTTGCGCTCCTTGTTGAAAAAGAAGTAGTGCAGACTCCAGATGGCGGCTGCCTCTTCCTCAAACGGATTGAGAGCGGGCGCGTAGCTGAAGACGGCGCAGTCTTTGAGTGTCATCTCCTTGTCGAGCAACGCCCACATGTGCGGGCCCCAGGGCGGCGACTCGGTGCCGTAGACGGCGGGTGGACTGCACCCGATGCCGGAAGAAGCGGCTGCAGCTGCGGCAGCTGCGGCGGCCTTGGCAGCCTTTTTGGATTTCTTGGTGGCTGCGCTGGACAGGAGGAGGGCGCTGACAGGGAAGTCGACGGTGGGTTGTGCGTTGGGGCGAGCGCTGCGCAGAGTCGCGTCGAGATTGGTCATGGCGCGGCGCAGAGGCCGTTCGCGCTTGAAGTCGGCGGGACGAAGCACGTGGGAGAAGTCGTAGTCAGGGTGCGACGCGTTGAGGGTCGCAATCAAGTAGGCAAACGTCTTGCGGCTCGACACGTCGGACAGTGGCCCAAAGGGGCTGGAGCGCGACAAGTTGAGACTGGAGCGCTGGGGTGGCGAAAGGCTTGCGCCAAACTTGAGCATAGCTTCATGTTGGGACTCGAGGGAGCGGTCAATGTTCTTGTAGAGCTTCTTGTCGCTGCCGGCAGCCTTGGTGGTGTAGAGGTCGCAGCCGCCCGTGACGTGAAGGTCGGGCGTGTCAAAGTTGAGGGCGCTCGTCACGACGTCAAAGTCGCGAAGGGGGAGGAACTGCAAGAGGGAGAGAACCAAGGGGTGGTGGCATCATCAGCATTTCTGCGTTATGGTTGTTGGTGAAGTTGTTGCGGTGCTGGTGGTGGATTGTATATTATTTGGTGGTTTCACAGGTGTTCAAGGCAAACAGCGTGTGGCTGCGCTGCTTCTTGTGCTCGGAGCTCCTCCTTTCTCTCACCCAGGAAGCCATCCTGACAGTGTAGTGATCCTGTTTGTTTCGCAAACAAGAGGCAATGGGGCGCGCACCTTCATTGTGAACAGCTCGCGGAGCCTGGGTGCAGGCAGATTATTGCGCCAATTGAGGCGACCGGGACGGCCACGAGAAGTGCTGGACAGCGGTTTCGGATCGTGTGGAAGTAGTGGAGTCGGCGTGGAACGACAACGTCATGGACACCAGAGTGGGCCGTTCAGGAGAGCGCGATGTAAGTGGGAAGCGAGACCCGCGATAAGGGTCGTGCGTGGTTGTTGCTGTTATTGTCGTTGTCGTCGTCGTCGCGGCTATCGTTCGTCCAGAGGTGTTGTCGACACAGCAAGAAGAACAAGGTAATCCACCGAACTGGCAAACGAATCGCTGGTAGCAGCAACTCGAGAGATAAAGGAGCGAGGAGGCTAAAGTTAATAAGGGCTCCCTTGGCCGAAACAAGTCGCGGTGGTGTGCTTGCGCTATGCGCTTGTGCTTGGGGCTCTCGGATCGGTAAATCACGGGCGTCGGATGCCTGTCGAGAGAGTGAGTAGCCTGGATCGCCCTGCTTTGGCTTTTGGCTAGCCTGGCGCGCGCAATGCTAACTACACGCAAGACACGGTTGCTTGCAGCGTTGGAGTTGGAGAGAGAAGAGAGAAAGCAAGACAAGATTGATGCGAGGATGCGAGGATGCGGGATGGAGCGAAGACGGACGGATAAGGAGAGAGGGGGGAGGGGGGAATGTCTCGGGGGTGAAGGTCTAGTTGGTTTGGTACCCTGGAGGGGCCCTGTAGCACCCAGCAGCGCCTGGCAGTCTAGCAATCAGCGGTCTCGCTGATAGCGCATGGGGGCAGCGGCAGCAGATCTGGGGGGGGGGGGCGTTGCCCGCTATCGTTTGTAGGCTTGCCGTGTTGCAGGGCACCCCCCAAGTTGCCCAAACTCTAGCAGTTACAGTGCAGTGCGGTGCAGTGGCTAGTGGAAACCTGGAGAGGCCACAGGGCCTGCCGGATCAGCGCACCTGCGTTCTAAAGTTAGTATGGCTGGCTGGCTGGCTGGTCTCGTCTGCGCTAGTTCCAAGGCACAACAAAGGAGAACCGCCCGCAGGTGCCCCCTATAGTGGCCCGACTCGTAGGGGCACATGCACTGATGACATGGCACAGCGCATCGACCACTGCGGGGACAACCCCTGTTTACTGGCATCAGGGCCACTGAACCATTGAGCCAGTGGCAGTCCGCACCGCTGCCACGAGAGCAAACCAGCAGCAGTCCAACGCTGTTGTCCGAGGGCCACAACGTGCATTGCTGCTGTTGAATGAATGGCCGACATGGGGAAACAGGGTATCAATGTGCAAGGTGTGTCGTTAATTCTCTCGCTGCCAAGTCTCTCTGTCCAGTTTCATCAGCATGGACATGAGCAGAAACACCACATGCTCCGAAACCTCTGCTTTCTTCCAATTGACGCTGCTGCTGCTGCAGCTGCAGCAGCAGCAGCAGGCGCACCTGGGAATGCAATCATCCATTTGGCTGTCGAGGGTTTGCTTGGCCCCCTTTGCCAGCCTAGTTTCCTATGGATCATGGCGTTTGTATCGTGTAGCCTGCCATTCACCATCGAATGAACCCAGTTTGTTCCATCACAGCCACGTCCGCAGCCAACCATATCTGTTCCATCCGGCTCCTGGGTGCTGGACGCCAGACACCAGCCCCAAGCAGGCTTCTGTTGATCACGCCATGCTTTCCAATGGCCCGGGCTCTATTGTCTTCCTCCCATTCCCTCACAGTATTCCGACGTCTTTCAGCGCGCCGTTGATGTGGTCTTGGGCCTGCATGCAGAGAAGTATGTGGCACGTTAGCCCAAGGACTGGCAATCACCCTTCTGCTGCTTTGACGTATGGCAGAATTGCTGCGCACAGCAAGCACTGGCAGTGACGACGACAGTGACGGTGGCAGTGTTGGTGTATAAGTATAGTATAGTATGGCATGGTATGTTATGGTATCGGGTGGCATGGTGGGCAAGACCGGCGCGTTTTCTTGTTTGTTCTTTGTTACATGATCTTCGTCACTTCGTCGTCAACCTGGCGGGTGGGAAACCGTTTCCGAATCTCGACGTCAGCTCTAGGCAAATGCTGCAGGGTATTGTTGTGGCAAGGTTGGACGGAATGAAGCAGCAGGAAGGTCGCAACGAGATGACTGGTTCAGAACGCGCAAAAATAACACGGTCGCACGGCTGGCACCAAGATGGGGATATCGCAAAGCATGCAAAAGCAAGACAGAACACACGCAGTGGGGGAGATGGATGCTGTGCAAGTACTGACCTCCATGTCCTCTAATGAGTCCTGTTGTCCAATACACCGTAGCACATTCTTCTTGCTACTCTCTTGCAGCTCGCCAGCCAGAATCAGCTCGTCCAGGATGTAGTAGGCCTTGGTGAAGGAGAAGATGATATCGAGCTCGCACACATTGCCGTAGTACTTGTCCATTTGCTCGACGTAGCGGTGGATGATCTCAAGCGTAATGAGTTCGTTATCGTCCGAGGCGCAGCCGACAATGAAGAAGAGGGAAGCGTATCGACGGTAGACGATCTTGGTGTCTGGTTGTCATACGTGATGTCAGTACACGAGCAAGCTACAGAGCGCCGCACCAGAATCGACAGAACGCACCCTTGTATTCGAGGAAGTTGCACATGCGCGTGCGGCGAGCCAGGACCAGCTGGGAGACATCCTTGACGATCTTGGCCTTTTCCTTGGGCGAGAGGGTGGTAAACCATTTGGCGAGACGCTGTACATGGGACACAGAGCGAGAGATCAGCAATCCAGCGAGTCTGAGAGCGAGTCCAAGAGAGGTGGGTTGAGGTTTCAAGAGGGCATCGCGGCCATCACAGTGTTTGGTTGCGATGTTGCTGACAGCGGAAGCGAGGGAGGTCATACCACTTTGCCCTGACGGGACAGCAAGATCAGATAGTTGATCGCCATGGCGGCGATACCATGACCCAGCGAGAGAGAGACTGGTGGTGGCAAGGTTGGGGGCGTGTGTCGCAAGCACACTGAGAAGTGGATGAGGTTGCGAACTCGAGGGCAACGCAGCCAAGAGCCCAAGTTCTGGGCGCTGTTGGCCACGAATTGCTGCTGACATAGCCCCTTGCTGGCCACTCCCTGCCTGTACACAGAACTGACAGGTCTGGCTCCAGGGGCTCTGCGCTTGTCGGAGCCTCTGCGGGCCGCTGCCACCTGCTGCATTACGTAAGTGTACACACTGGGCTATCGATTACAAGCCAAACGACCGACCACCAGTCCAGGGATTGCAGCCTTGCATGCTTCCGACCCGTATGGCTTTCTCACCAGAAGGCCATCACGATCTATTGACTCCCAACAGCACGCTCACAGGGTGGAGACGGACCTTGCCAACCAGCGACATCCGATCAGATGCAGCTTTCCTTGCTTCTGTGGGGTTGGGATGTGCTGAGATATCGCCCAGAACCCCCCACACGCCATATGCACGCTCGCCTGTCGCTTGAGCCGCGTGCTGCTGCAGAAGCGAGCAGACGGCCACACAGAAGTGGTTTCTGCTTGCTTATATGCAGTCATGGCGGCTGAGACGGGTCTAATTTTGCCGGTTGGCGAGAACGGGCTGTGGCTGTCGACGAGAGAAATGCTTGTAGCAAACAAGTACCATGCACGAGTCGCTATCTGCCCTGCCATGTAACTTGCCGCTATCTTGCATGAACTGTCTTCTTATAAATACCAATCCCACAGTGATTCCAGCCGACAAATCGTCGCTTGCTGTCTTGGTCTTGGTGAGATGCTCTACGGACACAAAGGCGCAATTGCATTTATGCAGTACAGACCCCGCCCCAGCGCTACCTGACCAAAAGCTGGCTTACAAACGCAACGGCAGTGTCCCACCAATCGCGTCGCTGATTAGTAATCCAGATCCGAGATCGCTCGCCCGCCCGCCCGCGCGTGCGCTCGTGGACGTCAATTGATACACCCCGCCCCCTCCCCACTGCCAAATGCCGAGTCTCAGCCAGGGCCTCTTGCAATGGCCCGTCAATTTGCTCCAGTCTCTAGTCGACTGTCTTGTTCCCTCCAGGCGACGACATAGGCAGAACAAAGAGCCGGACGCCCAAAGTCAACCCAAGCAGCAAGACCAAGGCCAACAGCAACAGCCAGAATCTTCCTCTTCCTGCTCTCCAATCACTCGAGATCCTCCCACTGCCAGCATTCGCACAGCCATGGCCAAGAAACTGATATTATCCACAGGGTGAGTTCGTGAATCCAATTGGAAAGTCAAGGATGGAGACATCGGGAAACCTCTTCACATGCGCTTCTGCCGTCGGGCGCAACACGACTTTTCTGGGAGCCCTCCGTCGCCAGACTTTTTGCCTCTTGAAATACCAGCAGACAATAGAGACCCAGGAACTAACTTCTTCTCGTCCACAATCACAGGAACATCTCCGTGGGAGGTCCCTCCATCATCCGCAAGCCGGGCGCCTTCCGCTCCAACCTCGAGCTCACAAACTCGCTGCGCAGCAATTTTCTCGCCGCAAAGCAAGAATTCGCCGCCTTCTCTGCCTCCTCCTCAAACTCCGCCGCTGCCTCGGTCAGCGCCACACCCAACGGCACCAGCACGCCCAATGGCGCACCAGCAGCCACTACGACAGCAGCGCCATCTGCGCCCTCTTCCTTGTCACCTCTGAGCGCACCACCAACACCAACCACCAAGACCGCCATCCCTCTGGCACACTGGACCTCGATTGAAACAAGCGACAGTGACGATGCCTCAGACAACGACGAGACCCAAACCAAGACCCAGTCCACAAGTCGAACCTCGGAAACAACACAAGAAACGCTCTACATCCCGCGCATAGACTGGTCCTCGACCCCAGGTCTGTCCGAAGCACCCTCATCCTACGACATAACCGCCAAGCTCTTCTTCCTGCCAACCTCGCTCCCGCTCTCGGCTCGCCCGGCCTACGCACGCGAAGCCCTCCGCCTCGTCATGCGCGAGCTGCGCGTGTCCTCCATCTCGCTCCTCATCGTCTCCTTTCCAGGCATGTCCTTTGAGGGCGACTGTGAGTGGGAAGCAGACAAGACGAACGCGCGGCAAGGCGACCATGACACGGAGCTGGCAACGTGGACCGACGCCATCGAACCGCTCCATGACCAGGGGCTGGTCGCGCAGTTGGGCATTGCCGAGTTTGGCAGCGACAAGCTGGCACGGTTTGTGGAAAAGGTCCGCGTGAAGCCGGTTGTGGACCAGATCAATATCAAGAACTGCTGCGATGTGCCGCCACCGCTGGTGCAGCTGGCAAAAGAACAAAAGATTGAGCTGTTTGTGCACAGCGATTGCACGGATATCCTGCCCCAAGGCACCCTGCGGGAATTGTTGGGTCATGGCGTAAGGGGTGCGGGTGTGCTGGAAGATCCACAGGAGGATGGTGTGAGCAATGGTAATAACGGTGCTGGCGAGGACTTGGGCCTGTTGAAGGGGGAAATCACGCCGCTGTGGGTGGTCAAGTACACGGCTGTAGTGCGGGATCGCGGAGTGATTGAAAATAAGGGGTATTTTGCCGGTGCCGTGCTAGAGGAAGAGTAGTAGTCCCAAATAAAAGAAATGACTTGCTTGGTGAAAAGGTCTTTTCAACAGAGACGAGCAAAGCAAGGGCTGGATGCCCTTTTTCTTCTTCTTTTTTTTTTTTTTGG
>KZ678689.1:0-26470 GCA_003019895.1 Coniella lustricola
AGGGGGGGGGGGGGCGAAAGGAAAGAGGCAAGCATTAAATAAACGCTTATAATGAAGGTGGAGAACGTGACAGAGAAGAGGCTCCAGAAATGAGTGGCTGGAGGAATTAGAAAATAAGAACGATATCCTGCCGTGCGGGTATCTGGTGCCACTGAAAGGGCCAGGAAGTAGTTATGAACAAGAAAACACGAAACAGGAAACAAAGAAGACCACCACAGGGCAAATGGTACGAAGCTACCATTTCTCATCGATATGCAACGCTGGACCCCATCCACCATATATGGGGTTTTCGAGCCAAAAGCGACGTATCCTGCGCGCAGTATTCCCATAAGTGCGATATCCAAGTGAATCATGACTGGAAACCGATCAGAATTCATGTTTCCGAATGCGAGCCTCTGACTGTATTCAGGGTCTAGATCCATTGAGGTGCGACATTCTTGACGTGTCGAACTTCGCCAAAGAATGAGCTGAAAATGGTTTGAATGTCCGAAAGGTACTCCTCAGGACTGAATTTATACAGACCGCGAGCAGCCAGGTCCTGCTCCTCTTGCGTAGCATACAAATGTGTCTTTTCAGGCGCCGTAATGGCGAACTCTTCAGCGAGTTCGGTGACCTGGGCGAGTTCGTGTCCAAAGGGCTCCTGGACAGGCGCAAAGTCTCTATACGACGTAGTGGGGTTGGAAGTTGCCTGTGGCAGCTTGAATGCCGACTTGGACATGTTGTAGGCGTTGACAGAGTGGGGGTTGCTAGCTGTGGTATTCGTCGAGGCTGAAGACGATCGAGAGAAGGAGCCGCTGGCCTTGCTAGAGACGGATCGGCTGGATTGTTCCGAAAGTCGAGACACGGATGGTTTCTTGCCCAGTCGCTCGGCCACTGACGCCTTCCTGCTAATAATCTCGTACGGCTTCTTGTTGTGAGACGGCGCGCGCGCGGGAAGTGAAGGAACGTCGGGGATGTCTGCAGGCAATGGTTGGTCGGGAAGGGTGAAGTAACACGAAAGGTGGTTGGGTTCCTGGGCGGCTGCAAGCTTAGCAGTGTTGTTGTGTCGCTCAGGGGGAAACGCCGACTCTGGACTCGTGGGCGGTGAGGAGAAGGCAGTCGGGCTGCGATCTGAGTCGCCTTCAAATCGAAGGGACATGGATGAGTTGGAAGTTGCGGTCTTCGGCTCCCTGATGTCCGGGGCGTCGTAGGACAGCATGTTGGTTGTGTGTACCAGCTCCACCGGTGCCGAAATCTTGGGGCCCTTGCGAATATCAGGGGCGTTGTAGGAGAGCATGTTGGTAGTGTGAACCAGCTCGACGGGTGCGGATATCTTGTTGCGAACCGTGTTGCTCCGAGTCATCTTGCTATCTCCATCGTTGCCAAAGACCTTTGGCCGGCGGGTAGTAAAGGCCCGAGCAAGAGACATGTTGCCGGGCGTTATTTGAAAGGCGTGGAATCAAAGGCGATTTGCTGGACGTCGGCGCCGCACCGTCGGCGATGAGCCGGGACGGGAGTTTAACAAGGAAGGTGAATTATTTTTGCTTCGAGTAGCGCGCGAAGTCGTGACACAACAGTCACGAAATGCAAGCCTGGACTGCACCTCCTGCCAGGGTGGGATAATATGTCACTGTGATTGGCTGTGACAAGCTTCCAATCGACCTGCCGAGACAAGCGCAGATGCAGATGACCTTCCCAGGTGGGATAAACCACGAGACGAAGAAGCGCAGGTGAGGTGAGGGATCGCCCAAGTGACGCTTGGTCGACGTGGATTAAAAGAATACTAAGCGGGTTGAAAGGACCGTTGAGGTTCGAATGCGGCTCGATTCAAATGAATGCAGATTGTTGTGACGCGTAGTCCTGTGGTTGATCGAGAAGGCGATGGTAGTGCCTGAGTGGGTTTATTATGCCAAAGAGTGGCAGTAGTGGTGATGAAAATAGAAGTAGCTGGTAGTTGCAAGAAAAGAAAGAATCGTCGTCGATTGCTTTGTAGAAACCAGTCCTTTGTGAAGAATAGGCAGGAGGGAGAGAGAAAAAGGATTGTTGAGAAGGGGCCTGACGCGATCCTTGAGCCGGTGCTGCAGGATGAGTGGTAGCGCTGGTTGACGTTTATTCACCAAAGACGCAGGCGAAGAAAAGAGTCAGTCACTAGCTTAATCGCAAGTCGGCACGGCTCGATGTGAGAGAACGTTTTTCCTGGTCAGGGAAGGCTGTTGGCAGTTTTTGTCCAATGGGAGTGTTGGCCGGTGAAAAGCGTTTACAGGTCCGGTCCCTGTCCGCTGTCCAAAGTAATGAGCCGTCTTTGGTTTCCTTCTTTTTGTGTGCTGCAGATTACGAATTTGCTGAATTGCCGGTAGAGAATTGAGGTTCGTGGTGTCAAAGTTGGTAGGGTGGAGAGAGAAAATCCAGGCCAGAGTCGAGTACTGCTGTTCTGTGAAAGGAAGGTCGGTCTCGTAAGCCTGCGAGAAATCCAAAATGTCAAGTTTGCTGGTCACTCAGTCACCGGGTCACTGCTCTTATGATGCATGAGGCAGCAAGCAGCAAACAGAGGGAAACGAGGAAACATGATCAAGACCTGGGGAGAGAGGGATGCAGCCCAGTAATTAATCAAAAGTGCCTGTTCAGTGCTCGCTCGACCGAGATCAAAGGTGAGTCTGGCTTGGCGGCGGCACTCTCCTTTTTTCTGGGGCTTCCGGTACCTGGCCCATGTACCTGGTGGGCTGCCAGGGTTCCAAGGTTCCTTTGTAGCCTCGACCCTGCGCTGGCCCTAGCGGGGACTTGCACCTGCGCGCCAGCGTCTACGGGCGGTCCAGGTTCTTCAGGGCCTCTGCTCCGGGGCCCAGGTACTTGTCCATCATCAGAGGGCAGCGAGGCACGTACTATAGTAGATGGACTCGCTTCAATGTCGCCAGCATTGCATTTCGCGCAGTCAAGGTTGATTTATCGACTGACTGGCTCCCTTTGATATTCCAAGCAAACTGTTTTGACATGTGCTTTGAGTTAGCACGAAATGGTTCTTGATGGCAGGCATTGTGTAATCAAACTATACCGTGTTCTTATCATGCTTACGCTTTGCTTTGCTTTAATTCTAATGTCCCTCCCTCCCTCATTGACTGACCTTGACTCTCAACTGAAGTCCTCATCAACAACCCCTCAACCCTCTTTCCCCCCCCCCCAAAGCGTGCACTGGCCGGATTGAGCATCATATCCCTGTAGCACGTCCGACTGGGCCGGTAGTTGATTGGCTGACAAGGTAGGAGCAAATCTCCTAGCGCAGGAACAAGGGGCACAGTGGTGCTGCGGTAGTGAGCCAGCCACCCCAGGCCAGTATCCCCACTCCAGAGCCAAGCATCCCATGTTTCTGCCACCCTGTGATAGGGCCGTGATCGAGAAGTGGGTCGGTTGGTGGGCAAATGCGATAGAGTCGTGAGAAGAGCAGCCAGCACAGCAAAGTCGCCAGCGCTTACATCGAGAAAGAAACTGGCGAATTAACTGACTGACTGATTAAGTAAATGTAGACTTTATTCATTACTGCTAGTGGCTGAATGTGCTGCGAGAATTGCTTGGCCCCTATTCCGCGCCGATCCCGCCGTCACATCAAAGGGGGAACGGCGTGTGCCTTGCACTTGCACTTGCACTTCTTGCTCTTGCAGCATATGCTTTGGAGCTACCGTACGCAGCCCAACACCCTCAGCGCTCCTGCCTCTGCTCGGGGCGCGTGTCCAGGCCAGGCCAGGCCCAGTAATCGATCCCGCGGGAACCACGCTAGTTGACTGTGACCAAGATTGTTAGCCCTGTTGGGCCCCAAAGAGACAGTCACTCCAGTGGGGCCAGCACATGTGCGGCACACACACACACACACAGACACAATCACCCTGCTAGCAACCTTGCAAACCCTAGAGCACAAGGCTACTCGAGGTGGCTACAAAAGCTTGAGAGGACTGGTTCGGCTAGACGGTCCAGCACTGCCTGCCTGTCTAGTATGTACCTATAACACACCCTCAAGCCGCCGCCATCATCCATGATGACGACTCGTGGTCGTGCAGTTATTTGGGGCGAGAGCATGTGCGACGAGCCACGAGCGGCGAAGCGGCGTGCGACGCGATGTGGAGTCTGAAGAGACAACACATCATTGACTCTCGCCAAAGAAAAGTTCCCTTTGTCGCTTCGGTCGCTCGCTCGCTCGCCTGTACATATGTTGCAACGAACAACTGGCGCGTCTGCAAGAGCAAGATGCAAGGTGCCATGTCGACCGCTCGTCAATAGCCAAACAAAGAACAGCCCTTGCCCCAAAGGAGACACACCACTCGCATCTGCAGTACAAGTGTGCTGCACGCACTCCAGCAGCAAACAGGATATCCACAAAGGGTGATCGCCCCGCCCGCTCACCCAGGCCTAACTGATCGCCTGTATACTTCCCTACTGCAAAATGCAGCCCTGATTCCTCAAAGTGTGCTAGGGCAAAGATTGAGAGCCCCGGCCCCGGCCTCGGCCCCACCACCCCGTGGTTCGTACCTGCATCCGTTGTGGTGAAACGCACAGCGCCAAACGTGGCTAACCATTGGCGCACGCAAGGTGTTTTGTTTGAGACGCTTTGCAGCACCAGCCAACCATCCTTCCCTGCAAAAGACCTGGCAAGTACATCCCTGAGGAAAGCCACGAAGCAGTCCACCCAGCATCCCAGTCGCGCGCCCGACCCCTCGGAAATACTACGGTGGGATGCCGTTTCAGAAGTCCACGGCACGACGCTGGGCATCTAGCGAGTTGCACTTGGCTTGCCGGGGCAAAAATCACCATTCATCCCAGATCCATTCAGCGATCCTCTTCCTACCAAGACCATCACCAACTAGAACATAGAACTGAGAGGTGTTTGGACTGATGACTTCGAGCTGTTCGTTGGATCTGATCACTTGATCTCCGGTACTTTTGCGGAGGCAATGTGTCTACACGGACCATTTTACTCTTTGTTCGTTCATTTGTTAGTGCCAAGTGTCCTTTGATAAACTCGGGCAACATCTTATCGGGAGCTAAATTATAAAAAAAAGAGAGGAAACGAACAGTCGACTGGGGATGGCACATGGATATAGCTATAACTTGAGACGAACTCATCCGCCGTCCCCACTTCGTAGTGCAAGCCAGCTCGAATTGCGGCTGTACCGAATCGTAAGGTGAGCGCTGTATGTAAATACGGAATTCTATCGTGTTTTCATCTGCTGCTGCGATGTTGAGTTCATTGGATGCATAATTATGGCGTACAACCTTAACTGGCTTGCGTTGTGCGGCATGCTTTCCAGCCTGGATATCGGCAATGTTCCGTTTGAAATCAACAGAATCAGTTGGGTTGCGACTAGACTGTACAACCGGTTGTACCGCGCACCAAAAATAGACTTATTATTCTTCCACACCCATGAGGATGATGGTACATCGCCTTTTTGGAACTGGGCATTATGACTTGGTAGTTATTAGGGTAGTATTACTGACCGGCATCCATGTGACGAAATGCTTTACTCCACTTGTTTGCCTATAAGATGGCATATGTTACTCCCACTGTCGCACGGCAGCACAGAACTCTTCATGATTCTGAATATGTTCCGTCATCACACCAAGATCAATTCATGTAGACTGTGTACCCTATTCATATGTTGTCGAACAAACAACTTCTTGATACCTGCCTAGAAGCACTTCTAAAGTAGGCTGGTCGCAAGCTGGGAGTCAGCAACACAAAAATCGCCGCAGAGACCAGGAGTTCACCAGTATCACGATCAAGCACTCGGCCAAAGTGATTTTGTGTTCTTGGGTAAGTTCCTGTGAAACTGTATGGCGAAGCCTGTACACCAGCTTTGATCGTGGTGCCAAGTTTGGAGGTCTTGGCCAGTACAATGACATCCAATCAGCTTGAGATATTAACAGATGCGAGCCGTAACACCTCACATGAGACTTCTGGCGAGTATATAATGTGCTTATGACCATGCTTAAGGATCGGGTTGGCAAGCGGCATTCTGGTGGATATAGTAGCGGTTTTCTGCAAGCACAACCAATATGCTCCCTAAAGTATATCTAGGACTGGTGAAACTTGCATTGCCCACTACTCGCTTGCTCGGTCATTTCGCGAGCGCGCTGATTTGATATATTAATCAATACCTCAATCTTATCCCATACTAGTGACATGTATGCTTAATTCTCAGCTCAACATCTCAGTCAACTTTTGAGCTGCCATCTGCGGATGAAGATTTGATGATGTATGATCCAACGACAGAAAGTCAACCACCACATCTTAATGACTTTCAAAATGGGTACCTAGGCTGGGAACATTGTTGCCGAGTTTCGAATATCGCATCTCTAATATTACAAACGGTTTGATTAATATTCCGTTAAACAATCGGTCCATTGATCATTCTATCGGCATCTTGTCAGTGTCTTTGGAGTCGTGGTAAAATGACACAGGGTATGGCTCCCGGAACATGCATTTCCAGTAGGACGGGCGAGACGTCTACAGTATATTCAAGTTGCGCTCTTTAGGCACATTACTTGTAGCGCATCACTCACGGTATACATATGCGTACTTAGAGTTTACACAGGCAGAAGGTTGAAGTAAACACCAGATCCGCCAAGAAATGGGAATATCACCTATAGCAAACTTCTGATTCTCTCGTGACGCAGAATAATCAAGTGAACTCGGCATTCTGCAATACGCCGCCTCCGTGGTTGACAGTGTATAAAGTCGTACTCACCTACGATTCTGTCTAGTTCGTGATTAGTAGATCTAGTCTGCCAAAGGTGTAAGCAGCGAGGTCCTCCCAACCTCGTCGTTCAAGCCCTTCCATAGTAAAACGAAGTGTGAATAGTATATAAGGGAGTCCGTCAAGCGCAGGTAAGCAGGCTAGTAATAGTATGCAAGCAAGCAATACCCTTCAAATGTTGATAGACAATTATACTCTTAGGCCTTCATGAACGGCAAATTGTATATTGTTGAATTCCTTGAAAAGCTAGAAGATTGATTTTATACCGACAAATCGTTTCGAATTGTGTTCATCATTCGCGAATATATTCAATACCTTAGTGTTAAACTCTTTCAACCCATTTTTTACACTTCTACGGCTCGTGTACTCTGGCGCCTGGCATATTTGTCAACGATCTTGGGATCCCATTCACTTCCGTGCTACTCAAGCCAGGAGCTACTGGATGTGGTAAATATCCTGGTTCTTTGTCTTCCTGCCAGCAGCGATATTCCAGTCCCTGTACACCTTCCAGTATCATCTACCAAGCACACGACAACGACAGAGTTCAGCAGCTGACAAAGACCAACTCTCCAGGGGCCGTGGACGGCTCCTTCACCCCCACCGATTACAAAGCCATCCACTTCATCGGCTATGTCCCGGCTCTCAAGGTGACACCCGATGGTGTAGACAGACCTCAGCAGCCTTGAAAGATCGCACCAGGTGAGATTGTCATGACTGAGCTGCAGGCAATCATAACTTGCATAGCTAAGCTGGCGTCAATGGGAGAAGGCTGGTCTCCTGTTTGAATCCGGTATGTTACAATCGCTCATATAGTTGACTGCTGAATGGCACGCCGCCTGGCAGTCAAGGAACACATGCTGCATAGGCGGGCTATTTTGAGCTTTGGTGTTGTTCAAATCACTGACAGCCGCTGTGCATCGGTACCAGACACCGAACAAGCCAAAATCCAGGACTGGACAACCTGGCTGAGCGGAACGCCGCACGGATGCGGCTGCGCAATGTGGCTTCATCCAACTCGATTCACCGCAGCAGACGTCCCGGGTGTCAACGATGAGGTGCACGGCATCATCAAAGAAACAGGTCGACGCAAGATATTCGAATCTCGGCTGCCCCGCGACGGGTTTGCAATTGGTGGCAAGACGACCATCGTCGACTTTCAGGTGGCATTGTTCTACAGCTGGGACAACAAGATTCTTGACATCGGCATGACACGGTATGCCAAGTATAGCGAGTTTGTGCGGAATGCGCTCAAGTAGGACACCGTCAAGGAAACCACTGAGAAGGAGGGCCAGAGTAGGTTGTTCGCAAGCGTGACTGAAGGTCTTTTAAGCTTTAGACCGGTCCATAGCCTACCTAGGTAGACTATAGGCCAATGTTGCTTTCGAATTATGGCCGATGCTCATAGGGCACAGGTTTACCTGAATGCCATGCCTCCTCCTCTTCTTTTGACCATAGGCTTCTTCACAGCACCAGATGTGATGACTTTCTTCTTTTTGCCAGACACGAGCGGCCCGCCCTCTTCCTCAAGTTTCTCCTCCGCGGCCAGCTTCTCGTCGTGCTTTTTCTTGTCCTCTACCATCTTGGCTTCAATTTCCATCTTGCGGTTGAACTCCGTCTCAATAACCCGCTTGTCCCTAGCCGAGTAACCCTTTTCTTTGACCGAGTAAAAGACTCCTCCCAACTCTGCTAGCCAATGCGGATCAACGCTCGTGACGGTCGACATGTACTCTTTGGACGTCAAGATCAACTCGTGGTAGACGACGTAATCTGGCAGGAAACCCAAGCCGTACAGCGCACTCGTTGGGTGCAGCTGCACGGTGACAGAGGTACGCAGGTTAACGTATTCACCAATGCCCTTGACCTTGGCGGCCTGGTGGTAATAGCCTGAGCAAATGCACTTTCGAATCACGTCCCAGTCTGTGCCACAGGACACCATCTCCATTTTTTGCATGCGCATGATGTCGAGGAGCTGGTCACGGACTTCCTTGGCACGACGCAGCGACTTGGAGTGCAAGAAATGCTGCACGCACCACCTGTCAGAGAATCCATTGGCCTTCCACTGCGAATAGACATGCAGATAAGTCAGATGGTCAGACTCTGGCACGAAAAACTTTTCTCGTGCAGCATCAGACTCTTCCTGTCGCTCCTTGGGTCGGAAGAAGACGTTGGGTACGGAAAGCATTGCGACAATGGTCACCATCTCCTCACTGCAGCCATACTCTTCCGATATGATAAGAAGCTTTGCTAATGACGGATCCATAGGAAAGGCGTTCATTTTGCTACCCAGATCCGTCAGCTCGCCGACGTTATCCAAAGCACCGAGAGCCCATAAGTCGAATAGCGAAGTTGTAATAGTTTCTTGAGGTGGCGGGTCCATGAAATCAAAGTCCAAGAGATCCTTGACTCCAAGAGATTTTATGAGCAAGACGGTGTTGGCCAGATTCGTTCTCTGAATCTCAGGAATGGTCTGGATGTATAGCTCATCTTGATAGGACTTTTCTGTAAAAAGTCTGTATGCCTTTCCGGGACCGGTTCTTCCGGCACGGCCAGATCTCTGTCCAGCGTTGGCTTGCGAGATAGGGGTAATCTGCAAAGTGTCCATTCCCATTCTTGGGTTATAGACTTTGAGCTTAGAGTAGCCGGCGTCAACCACAAACATAATTCCGTCGACCGTAAGACTTGTCTCTGCAATGTTGGTGGCCACGATGCATTTGCGCACACCAGGCGCTGCCCGGTCAAAGATCTTGGCCTGCAGATCTGCAGGCATCTGACTGTAAATGGGCAAGACGCTGAGCTTCGGTGGATCTTTGAGTAGACTGAGCCGCTCTTGGATCAGCTCACAAGTGCATTCAATATCTTCCTGACCAGTCATGAAGACAAGGATATCGCCCTTGCCTTGAGAGACGTGAATTTGTAGCACTTGCTGAACAGCTTGGTCGACATAATCCTCGACGGGCGATCGTGAGAACATGACGTCGACTGGAAAGGTTCGTCCTGGGATAATGAACTCAGGAGCACCTCCGAAGAAGTCTGAGAATCTCTTCGAATTCATCGTTGCCGAGGTGACAATGAGCTTGAGATCTCGGCGTCGTTGCAAGATTTTTTTGAAGAGTCCCATTAGAACATCCGTATTCAGCGCTCTTTCGTGTGCCTCATCCATGATGATGCATGAATAGCGGTCTAGATCCGGCTCATTCAAGGACTCCCGAAGAAGGATACCATCAGTCATGTACTTGATGACCGTCTCGTCGCTTGTGCAATCCTCGAAGCGAATCGCATATCCGACTAGGCTGCCCAGCTGGCACTCCATCTCTTCACTGACACGTTTAGCAACACTCATTGCAGCCACACGTCGGGGCTGAGTACACGCGATGTTTCCCCGGTTGCCATATCCGTCTTCGTAGAGGAACTGCGTGAGCTGTGTGGTTTTGCCGGAACCCGTTTCACCGACTACTATAATCACCTGGTTGTCTCTAATGACGCGCAAAAGATCCTCTCGTACTGCAAATGCTGGCAGATACTCCCGCTGCTCCCGTAGCGTCTTGCTCTGGCTGAAATTGCTTGCGCCATCATTCTTTTTCATCACGTCGCTGAACTTGTGTGACTGAGGCTCGGCTGTGTCTCCATCCTCCTTGACGACTGGCAGGGCACTGTCAGTGTCTTCCTCGTTCTTGACTCCCATGACATTACCCAGCGTAGTGCCTGCGAGATTTGTTGCCTCCTGCGCTTGTTTCTGCCTCTCGCGTTGTTGTCTTCTCTCCTTAACAACTCGGCTTCCTTTTCGGCTGAAGACGGCCATGTCACTTTGGTAGTCGCGCACCGCAGGGACCGGATCGAGTTGCTTGGTGAAGATAGTCCGGCCATCAAGGAATGGCGGCCTCAGGTCGTGCACGAGCAGGTGCACACGCATCGTATCCTCATCGTCCTCAAACTCCTGGCCGCGCCGCTGCGCCACGCCAGAACTCAACATACGATTCGTTTCCCAAGCATCTATATCCTTTTGCTTCTGCGCCTGTTTAGCACTCTGTCGATCGAAGCGGCCGACACGTTTCTCGATCATGGCGCGTTCGTGCTCCTGGCTCTCAACCCAGCCGCTGTCATATGCGCCGAAAGGGTTATGCGACTCATCGCCCATGGTATGGCCCTGCTCATCGCCGGCGTACCAGTCGCGGTCCAGCGCAGTGTCGTCTTCATCTTGTGGCACGAGGGCGTTGTCGATGGCAGGCGGCTCGGGGGTAGACAAGTTGCGATTGCCAGCGCGAGGTGTTGACCGCCCAGACGCGAAGCGCCCGTTTGGCTGGGAAGCCACATTTTTGCGATTCGGGACCGCATCCCAGCGGTCATCAGACCGTAGAGGATTGAAGTTGAGTCTCCGTCGCTTTGGATCTCTGTCGCGATCCATACCTAGGTATTGTGCTTGATGTTGACTGGTGAAAGTCGGGTTGGTCGGTGAGGTTCGTTGGAGCAATTGTGACCAAGGTTGACCTGGGCTCTGTAAAGTGCCTAGGCTCAGACTGTACTAATGCAGTTACTTGCCAGGTACTCGCCAACGCACATGTGGCTCAGGAATACTGAATAGTGTTTTACGATGGAATGATCGGGCCACGTAAAATTCTAGAGATATGCTTGGAGCTATCATTATAGAGTAACAGAGACCACAAATCTTAGACACTCCCACTATATTGTGTGGTGTGATAGTTAAGAAGGATGCCGACTTACATCAAAGTTGGTACACCCATGTGAAGGTCCCGTACTGTGACGGGAAGCAAGCCCCCACCTTTCTTATCTCTTATCGATCTCCAAAGAGTCCTGAACTTTTTTGGACTTGGGAAATTCCCCAGGCTTTTGCGCCAACTCTTGCTGCTGTATCTGGGAAGACTCTGCGCCAACCCAGCCCGATTCACCAGTAGCACCATGTCTTCTATGATCACCACTTCGACATGGGTGCCGCGCGGGTTTGCGGCACCGTTCCCACAAAAGTACAACTTCGACGAGGACGAATTCGAGCGCATCGCGTCCCTGGCAAAGCTGAAGTTGGACGATGCCAACGACGACTTGGAAGAGGCACAGGGCAAGGACGGCCAAGGTTCATCTGACAAGGAAGGCGGGGAGGAGCAATCCAAGAAGGTTTCAGGAGGGTCCAAGGAAGAGTACGTTGTGGCAATCCCTCCGATCTCTCTTCCTTTACTAATTGTACCACAGTATTGAGATCGACGACGACCTGAAGGAATATGACCTTGAACACTACGATGACGACCCAGAAGAGGATATCCAAGTTGCGCAGAGCATGGGAATGTTTGGCAACGTCAAGTCGCTCGCATACTATGACAACAACAAGGAAGACCCATACATAACCATACCAGACGAAGAGGACGACAATGAGGAGCGCGAGCAATTGCAGGTCCTGGCTACAGACAACATGCTACTAGCCGCGAAGGTGGAAGACGAGCTGGCCCACCTCGAAGTTTATGTTTATGAAGACGAAGCCGACAATCTTTACGTCCATCACGACATTATGCTTCCCGCGATACCCCTCTGCGTTGAGTGGCTCGACATTGCCTGTGGACGGTCAAGCGTTGACAAGGATGCGGCAGCCAACTTTGTCGCCATCGGTACCATGGACCCGGATATCGAGATTTGGGATCTTGACACGGTGGACTGCATGTACCCAAATGCCATTTTGGGCCAGGGCGGGAATGCAGAAGATGAGAAGAAGAAAAAGAAAAAGAAGAAGTCCAAGAAGGTGAACGACGAGTTCCACGTCGATGCGGTCTTGTCGTTGGCCGCCAACCGAAAGCATAGGAATCTGCTGGCCTCGGCTTCGGCCGACAAGACCGTCAAGCTCTGGGATCTCCACACCGCAAAGTGCGCCAAGTCATACAGCTACCACACCGACAAGGTTTGCTCATTGGCGTGGCACTCCAAGGAATCAACAGTTCTGTTGAGTGGCAGCTACGACCGCACAGTTGTTGCTGCGGACATGCGCGCACCAGATGCCAAGCCTTCAAGATGGGGTGTCGAGAGTGATGTCGAGAATGTCAAGTGGGATCCTCACGACCCCAACTTCTTCTTTGTCTCGACCGAGAACGGAATAATTCATTACTATGACGTGAGAAATGCTCCCTCAGACCCGTCCAAGACCAAGGCCGTATGGACACTGCAGGCGCACGACCAGTCTGTCTCGTCTTTCGATCTCAACACCGCGATTCCCGGTTTCATGTCGACTGGCTCGACAGATAAGACAGTGAAGCTGTGGAACATTCTTCCCACAGGACCTGCTCTGGTGGTATCTCGTGATTTGGATGTCGGCAAGGTCTTCTCGACAACTTTCGGACCAGACCCTCAGGTTGCTTTCAGACTAGCAGTTGCCGGAAGCAAAGGTACCATGCATGTCTGGGACACGAGCACAAACGCCTCTGTTCGCCGTGCCTTCGCAGGAAAGCTACCCATCGCCCAGGCTGACGAGGACGTCAAGGAGAGACTTGTTGGTGTTGCCGACGATGAGAGCGAGTCAGAGGACTCGGAGGATGGAGAAGAGGAGGCAGGCTCTGTGGATGGACAGGAGGATGACGAATCAATGGACGAGGACTAAATAATTGAGCATATATCAATTCCCACGTCTCTTTTTACTTACACACTCAGTAACATCTACCTATTCAGGTAGCTGTTCGCCAGTGAGAGAGCCGACACAGTTCAAGCACGTGTCTTGCATCTCAAATGGTATCCATTGCCGCTTAATACTCTATCTTCGCAGCTTTCACATGAGAAAGAGGCCGCCCCTTCAATTTCTGACTTCGAAAGCTGCTTCACCTTCCACGACGTCACGTTGCTCGTGATTCACCTTGCTCACCGTTGCATGCGAGGGACCCTTGTTGAGTTCTTTCAAAAAGTCGGTGATTTTGTTTTTCTCGCCCTGTGCTTCACCCTCGACCTGCTACCGTCATTAGAATTGCTGCATCACTAGTGGTGGCCAAGGATCAATATCTGCCTGCCTTTTCATCCTGGGTGTTGCGCACCCATCCTGTCAGATCTCTGGCAGTTGCATGTTTTCTTGTGAAGTACCTGAGAATATTATTAGTGAACAAATCAGAGAGAGCAAAGTCGCCGTAATCTTCACCTGTAGCCCACGCCTGCAAAAGAGAGTTTCATGGTCAGCGTCCGTGGATCCAATACAGGTATAATAGTGTTTTTAAGGACTTTAGGCTCGTGTGTATACCCTGAACTCCGCCTTCAACGACATAGTGTATGCGCTTCTGAGCCTGCGCCATGGTGGCTTGTTTATTTGCCGTGAAGTGTATTGGCTGTTATGTCAAGTCGAACAAGAATGAAATGATTTCCAAAGCCGTAGTTACCAAAGTCTAACCGCGTCGACCACTTGATTGGAGAAAGCTTAGATATTGTACTGCTGAGATACGTGGAATAGCTGCCGAGGCATCGCCTCTGATGTCACATTTGGTAGTGAGTGCGGACAGCGATAAGATAAGCTAAGCTTATTTCGACCGCTATTATCCAAGAAGACCCTCTTCTCCTTGTAATCAACATCAACATCAACGACCTCTGCATCACCGTGACATTTTCGAAATGGATACCAGCGATTCTCCACAGGATCCGGCCCCGCAAGTCGTTTTTCGACCAAGCAAAAAACGCAAGCACCTCCGCCAACGCGCCGAAGAAAGCAGTACTGCGAGTGCTGACACGACGAGCCCAGCGGCTGCACTCCCGATCGAAGCCCAGGGTGATGAAGTCACACACTCCAATGAGCAGATCAGCGCTTCAGAAAGCACAGAAACAGAAGGCCTTTCAGTAGCTGAAATTAAACGTCTACGAAATGCACGGAAATCGAAACTCAAGGGGGTCGAATTCCGACCCGAATCCGCAAAATCTGAGGCAGCGCCAATGGAATCAAGCTTTGGTCTTCAAGATGACTCAGAGCCTGTAGAGGTCGGTGTGGCAAGACGCTTCGCCCCGCAGGCGGGAATAGTTGGTGAGCTTGTGAATAAACACATGTAGGTTTAATTGATACATCTCCTTGGCGTTACTCTAACAAAGGCTGACCGAGCAAGGGAGGAATATATAGAATCCGAGTTGGCTAGACGACATGCGGCAGACAAGGCCAACGATGCCTCGACAACACAAACCCCAGAATCTTCGAAAGCTGAGCCCATCGCTGGCTTGAACACGACTAAAAAAGTAGAAGACCGACCGACAATGGGCGGCAGACTACAAGAAATCGACCTCGGTCAGGAAGCCCGTATGCGCACCGCCCTGATGACGGAGCAGGCGCGCAAGCGACTGGCTGGGGAGCTCGTTGAGGACGAGTCGGACAACGCAGCAAAACGTGTCAGACTTGGACCGGATGGGAAGCCGTGGAGAGGCCGCAAGAGGCGCGCAAGTGAGGATGTCAAGCGCGATCAGATGGTGGAGGCGCTCATGAGGGAAAACAAACGTGAGTGTTCGATGATTGATGCAGCCTCAGATGGCAGGATGCTGACATTTTGCCGCAGTGGATGTGTACGACGTGCCAAGCCATCCCGGAACATCGATCGAACCGGAGCCCGACGAAGCTGCGGACACACGGATTGCGGAGGAGTTCCGACGCGAATTTATGGATGCCATGGCCGAAAGGCGTAACCAGCGGAGGCGGCCGGCAGCCAATGCATCAAAGTCTACAGCAAAGCAGGAGGAAATCCTCCGAGGTCCAAAGCTTGGCGGCAGCCGCAATGCACGAGCTGCCATGCGGGACATATTATTATCTCAGCAAGAAAAAGACAAAAAACGCCGGTAAATAGTCTCGCAAATCGAGTGCAACCGTTGGTCTTAGCTGGACGCAAGCTGGTACTGGCGTACTGGCACACTGAAACTATGGTCTTCAGACAAGCCCAAGATATGGATCATTCATGGCGACTGTATCCTTGCATCACACTCAGACAGCTGAGGGCGACAATTGCATAGGGACTGTCTTAGCGAGCCTATGAGGCCACAAGATTCTGCAAGAGATGGACGCCGACACTGCTAGACACATTTGCACCTGCAAGGTGGGCGCATTTCAACCGCAAGTGATGCAGCAACCGCAATCCAGGTGAACAACGCCTAGTAACAAATCAACTTCATCCCACGTCCTTCCAACGCTGCGTCAGGTATCATTGAGCTGTTGCGTCTGAGGCTGTATTGTCGCTCAGTCCTACACGACCGAGAGCAGCTCTACCCCCATGGATTAAAATTCGAGATTTGCCCGTTGAGAAGGGGCTGCAGGTTTCTCCAGACTGTATGAACATAAAGTCCTGACTCCTCATACCCAAACAACCGTGGAGCGGCGCCAGCAACGGCAAAACTGGCTGGTCTGTGTATGCAATCTGTGTCGGAACCACATAGACTCCAGTAGGTTGCACAGCTCTTGTTGCTGATCCTGGTGGACATCAATCCCTCCTTACTGTTGGATAGAAAACGCTTACCCTGTTGTACCTCTCCTCTTCCTTCAAATTCTGGAGAACTTGCCCAGAGTGTCGATGTCGATACATTTTGTCCGCCGATCTTCTTACCCCGGACACTGCAAAGGCCTGCACTGCACCATAATTGTCTTTCCGGGCTCGTTCGTGATTCTTTGCTTGGTTTTACCCTTAACGGGCGTTTACACATAGTTGCGCCCAAAGAAGGTCAACACTCTGCACATCCTGCTACTAATGTATATCGCTTAGCTCACTACCCGGATATACTCCCCTTGGATACGGGTTCACGCATAAACTAATATTGTAAGGTCAATTTTCCGATCGGCAATGTTGATCTTCGTCAAACTGGGACAGACAAACGGATGCAACCTAATGTGACGTGAGTATTTTAGAAGGGGACAATTCTTCCGCAGCGAGAGAAAGACTAGGGATGATGAAACCAAGGGTCAACAACCGTCCGACCAGTAGATGACCTCGAAAGCACTTACACACCGCGCCGGCTGGAGCATCGGAAAGGCAGACCTCGACACAAGAGGGGGAGTAAGCCATGACTCAGTCACAAAACCGAAGGTTGGGGGTTTACACTTTCTAAATTGTTCTTACGCAGCGACGGTTGCTTTTTTATTTCTACTGTTTGAGCAGTGGAAATAAGATTGCATGAGAAAAGCTAGTAGAAGCTGTCAGCGGCGCTATCGTCTCCCTCAAAGTGACACCTTGTGGTGTTGACTGCTCATATCTCCACACGCAATCGAACGCTTTCGGGCTCCAGGGAAGCAGTGACGTCCATCTTATGAAGAGACCAACACAGCCAAAGAAGCATACAAGCGAAAGAAGTCGAACCCACTGTCCATGCCAAGGTATTTACGGGACTTGCGGCGCCGGAGACGAGTGATTGACAAGGGGATTGCAGCGCAGCGTATAAGCATCCAGTATGAAGCACGTCAGTGGGTCGGGCCGCGCCGGCCAGAAAGTTCAAGATTCATTCAAGCGTACAAAACAACGACTCGAGCGTCGTTTCCGGAGGGTTCTGTTGACTGTGATTTGCAGATTCGTCACCGATCAGTAGTTACTGGGTACTAGGTATTTGCTATCTCATTCATCTTTTTAAGCTTTCCTCCAAGCTTTGTCTAGACTTTCGTTGTCTCTTCCCAAACCCCCTCGACTCCACATCACATTCAACACCATTTCGCCAGCTACGCAAGCATTTCCGCCATATACAATACCATTTATTCCATCAAGCGTGCCAAACCAGATACAAATCCACAGACTTAGACCATGAGCGTCACCAGCCTCGCCTCGCAACTACAAGGCCTCGCGCCCGCCGACGGCTCCTACGCGGACCTCTTCAGCTCCGTCCTACCTGCCGTCATTGACGCCATTGGCGAAATCGCCAGTTCGCTCAGCACAGCGCATCGCGTGGCCCTGGCTGGAACAGCCAACACCTTTGGCGATGACCAGCTCAATGTGGACGTGGCGGCGGAGCTCGTCCTGCGCAACACACTCGCCGCCAAGTGCCCCTCGGTGGTAACGGCCAGCAGCGAGGAGGACCCCGTGGAGAAGCCCGTGCACTCAGAGGCAGCAGCGGTAGCCACGAGGCCCGAGCACTGCTACACAGTCGCGTTTGACCCACTCGACGGCAGCTCCATCATTGCGCCCAACTGGACGGTCGGCACGATCTTGGGCATCTGGGAGGGCCCGACGGCCGTGGGACAGCCGGCTGAGAAACAGATTGCTGCGGTACTGGGTGTGTACGGCCCGCGGACGACAGCTGTGGTGGCGATCCGGCTGCCTGGGTCATCAAAAGCAGACGCAGCCTCGTCGATCTGCTTAGAGATCGGGCTGGGCCAGGGCCAGCAGGCATCACAAAACAGCGAGGTGCTGCGATCCAGCGTACGGCTGGCCGCGCCGCCGTTCAAGACGCGCTACTTTGCCCCAGCAAATCTGCGGGCTGCGGCACAGGACGGGCGGTATATGGCGTTAGTGAGCAACTACATTCAGCAAGGCTACACGCTGCGATACTCTGGCGGGCTGGTACCGGACGTGGTGCACGCGCTGGTTAAAGGCCACGGCGTGTACGTGTCGCCCGTGACGGCGCAGAGCAAGGCCAAGCTGCGGCAGCTGTTTGAGCTGTTTCCGATTGCGCTGATTGTCGAGTGTGCGGGCGGACTCGCGATCGACCCGGCGGATGGCTCGAGGATACTGGATCGCGTGCTGCAGGGGACGGACGAGCGGGCTGGGCTGGTGTGTGGCACAGCGGAGGATGTTGAGGCTGTCAAGAAGGCGTTACTGGCGTAGGTGATCTATGGGTAAAAGAAGAGAACACAGGTCTATTTTGGACGCCATCTACAGTCACAACGAGTCTCACTTTCGATGAGGCAATTTGTATCGCCCAAGAGCAAGAGAGGACTGCCATCTCTGGAATGTTGATAGTACAATCTGTTTGCTGTTCTGGTCTGTGCTTGCTTTTGGCAGCTTAGGCTCCTGAATCTGACATTGACCTCAACTATTGGTTTGTTGATTTGAAGAGTACAGTTAAGTGGATGCATGTAGACTGGGGCTGGACCGATATCCACGGACCCCGTGAGTGTCGGCCGGGGCAGTTGCATGCCAAACACTGGAATAGCATCACACCCTAGGCTAGGCTACGCAAAACCTGGGTGCTGCCGTTGCGCGCCTGATAGGGCTTGCCAGAACGTGCCTGGCAGCCAGGTGTCATGCTTACCGAACTGTCCCACTAAAAGCAACCCATTTCAGCCAATCATGGAGCTCTCCAGCGGGGAGCTTCGCGCGTCATCTCACACCAATCGCAAACCCAGCTTGGGACAGCTGCAGGCCCCCAGCCCTTGCTTCCAAGAAGAGACGCGTGCACCCGGAGCTCGACACAGCCAAGGAAAGAAGAGAGTGAGGAAGGAACAAAACCAGGGGGCTGGCTCAATTGGGCCACCACATAGCTACCAAAGGCTTAACCCAGGTCCATTCCAAAACTAGGACCTGTGCCCACCTCTTCTCTGTTTTCATCATTGTTCCTGCAAGGCCACCAACCTTTCAGCCTTCTTCGCCTTTCTTCGTGCGGCTCCGTCAATCAACATTGTCCCATTGATCCCTTAGCCATCTCCACTTTGCGCCCCACACGGCGAGCAGTACCCGTACAGTAACTCTCCAGATCGTATGCGTACTCCTGCCGACTCGGCTCCCCACCAACGAATTCTCACTTGCGAAGCATTTCCAGCCTCTTTCTCACCACCAACACTGCCATCACTACCGCCACCATGCCTGTCATCGTCTCGTCCGCGGTGGCCCATGCCATGCGCGCCTATGGCCGTACCCTCCCTGCCAAGCCGCTCGCAAGCGCGCTGTCGCGTGTCATTCTCGCCCGGCCCAGCTTTCTGATCGCCCCCAGCGTCAAGTCCCGTGGCTACGCTACCGCGACCAAGAAGAAGACGACCACCACGACTACCACCACTACCAAGGCCAAGAAGCCCGCTGTCAAGAAGCCTGCTGCCCGAAAGACCGCTGCCACTGCCGCTTCCAAGACCAAGAAGACCACGTCCAAGGCCAAGAAGCCTGTTGCTAAAGCAGCCAAGCCCAAGAAGGCCGCGCCCAAGAAGGTCGTGAAGCGCAAGGTAGTTGACCCGGAGAAGAAGAAGGAGAAGGAACTGCTGGAGCTCAGGAGAGAACTCAAGCGCAATGCTCTCATCCACAAGGAACCCCTTAGACTTCCCAACAGCCCTTGGTCAGTCTACATCAACCGCCTCACCAAAGGCTCCAACATTCCCACAGGATCATTCGGTGGCCTTATGAAGGAGGCGTCCGCCACTTTCAAGACTCTTGATGCGACCGAGCTCCGGGTACGTTTGTCTGACTCCATGCGCCCACGCGTGGCGATTGCCATTGGCATATGATGTATAGACTAACTATTCTCCTCTCGCTTAAACAACAGCATCTTGCCGAGACCGCTCAGGAAAATCAAATCCAGAATGCGCTTAACTACAAGAAATGGGTTGACAGCCACACTCCTCTCGAAATCCACAATGCGAACAATGCCCGTCGTCGTCTCAGTACACGCTTCGGCATTAAAGTCTTCCCGGCCAGGATTGTCGATGACCGCTTACCCAAGGCCCCATCCTCTTCCTTTGCCCAATTTGTTAAAGCTCAAATCAACAACCGTGACGGCAAGGTCAGTGAAGTTGTCAAGGCTCTGGGCGCTGAGTGGAAGACAATGTCGACGAGCGACAAGAAGCCGTACACGGATCTTGCCGCCGCTGAGTCCGGAAGATACGCTCTTGAACTGGAGAAGCTTAAGGCCTAATCTACTTGGTGGCCGAGGCAGCGGTTCAAAAATTCGCCTTACCAGTTTCAGTTCAGTTTCAGTTCAGTTCACGCAGTAATTGCAGAGAAAGACAGATTGACCTGCCAATGGAAATTGGAGCAAACTTAGAAAGCGCGCTTATGAGTCGTGTGTGTGTGTGTGTGCGTATGCATGTAATATGGCGGGTGCGAGTGATGCTGAGCAGACTCTATGGATACATGTGTATAATAACATATTGTGGTTTCGATTTCTTCTTGAGTTGATGATACACGTCCTTCGTACTCCATTGTCTCTCTCTTATGCGGCATTTGAAACAAGCTTGTTAGTGAAGGCACGATTCGCTGGGCGACGAGTAACAGTTTTCAATGGACAAGGACACGCATGTGGATCAAGTCAAAGATTCAAGAAGCAGACAGCTTCATGTAGTGATGGCCATCGACAATCAGTGCTTATGCATGTGATTGTAATCATGGGAATTCGTGGCTGATGCATATGGATTAGAGCAAACAATCCATGCCAATTCCATACTGTTAAGTAAAACCTTGCAGTGCAAATCTCCTCATAAACAGGCTCGATGAACCATGCACGATATCTGTGTGGATATATGCACAGGTATATACTTCCCACCACTGTGAGAAAAACTAAGACAAGAATCATTAATGCAGGACTCTGATCTCACTCCTCACGAGTACTAATCTGTCCTTTTCCCTCTTTGTCTTTTCGTTCCTTTCTTCCTTTTCGGAGACATTAATAACAACGGCGGCGGCGGCTGCTACTGCTGCTGCTGCTGCTGCTCAGCACCACCAGCTCTTGCTCCGACAACAATAAGCACCTCGCCCGCACCGTCCCGCCAGATCATATCCACAGAATTCGTCCGCCTCTCACTCGCGACGTAGAGCAAAATGTAAAGCTCGCCGGCGATATGCTCCCAGCCGTACAAGCGCAGCCAAGTCCACGCAGCATCGCGACACGCGCGCGTACCCCAGCCAGCTTTACCGTCCCTGCGAATATAGTTGCCGAGAAAATGCCAGGTGCGTCGCTGCGCCTCGCGAGACCAGCCGACCAGGGAAAGTGTCCAGAAGCCGCGCTCATAAGGGCGAAGATTGCGCGCTTGGAAGCGAGGGCGGTAGCGCCGAGGACCTTGAGCGCTGCGGAAGATAGACTCGAGGAATTTGGGGGTTTTGTGGCCGAGGATGTTGTCGCCTGGGGGCGGGTCGGCGGAGATGAGTTCTAGATGGTTGCTCCAGTCCGGGCCTTTGAGAGTTTTGGGGAGGAGGGCAATGATGTCTCCGGCGGCATCATGATTAGTTATTTTCTCTCGTAAGTCACTTTGTGGTGGCGATGACGAGACCAAGGGCTGTTTTGAATTCCGTGGGAGGATGTCACTAGCACTTCGAATCGGTCCGTCACCAGCTTTGGCCTCTCCAGACTGATGGCCAGGGTCATGTCTACGGCGTTTGGCCAACGGTGGCGCAGAGTCGGCTCGTTCGATGCGCTGAGTAGCGGGTATGACTACATTACGGCCATCAAACCCAGACCCATGGCTCTCTGGCCCCAAGCGAGAAACCGTAGTCTCTGCTTCTTCTCCTCTTCCTTCTTGTTGCCGACGCGGTGTGTGCGAGGAGATAGGGCTTCTTCTGCACCGCAGGAGACTGGACGGCGTCTGTGTGACGTGAGTCCTGTCAGAAGTGATATCCAGCACTTGTGACGACGTGTTGGCGACCTCGGGGCCAAGGCGCGTGTTTTCAGAAGCAGAACCAAGTCTGGCGGCAGCACGACCAGGCAGAGCACTGCTGCTCGTTTCTTGGATCCCAGGCGCACAGGCACCCTGCAGAAGCAACATGGTCGAATCACCGACTGCATCGTCGTCATCATCGTAGTAAACTGTGCTTGCTTCAGCCGGGCCAGGAGCGGCGGTCGACTGGGATGGCTGCGAAGCGACGGGCCCGTGGGTTTGCAAAAAGTAATCGAGGACCCTGGTGGGCGTGGTGAAGCCTGCTAAGCTGATGTCGTTGTAGGGCAATGAGTCGGGAATCTCGCTGGGCGGCTGCAGCCAAGAGTCTGTCGAGGCCGAGGCGGCCTGGTCATTGTTGCTGGGCTGGGAGTTGCTTTTGGCGCTGCTGCGCTGGCAATGCTGCCATGCTGCCAGTGCTGGGGACGTGATGTTGGCCCACACGCTTCGGAATGATGCTAGAGGGGAGTCGAGTGTGGGAGGCAGCACGGGTCGACGTTCCTGTCGTGCATCTGGCGATACCGCTGCTAGTGAGCCTAGCGACAGCTCTGGCTCGGACGTGGCATGGGTGGTGCTTTTGCCGGGTTCAAACGCCATGTAGGCTGTTGCCAGCTCCCTGTAGGCCATGTCATCTTTCGAAGTGCTGGGTGCAGATATATGCACCAGGATCTCAACGTCTCTAGCCATCCTGATGCCACGCGCGTTGGTGACTGTGGCCCGTCATGGTTGTGGGATGAATCTGGCGATGGTGTCTGCTGACTCGCCAAGGCTAGAAATCCAAATGAGGGCCAGCAAAAGAGGTGCAGTCGTACAACAGCGTCGTGGGACGCGTTGTTAGTTCAAGCAGTGCGCATATTTGCCATGTATGTGTGATAGGGACGTAGATATGTACAAAAACTGTCGTGTATGGTTGCAGCCTGCCGCGCGCGCTTCACGGGTTGTGGAAGGAGGATGAGAAAGCCAGAAGAAGATGGCGACCCAGGCGTGAAGATTCAGTATTGTAAGTCACGAGTACTCACAGGCTCTGTTAGCGCTTGTGCTATGTAGCACTCTTCCAAGGGGGGTTCGTCGATCGCTGTACTTGTGAAGCACAGCACCCTGAGCACCCCGCTTGCCAGCTTCATTCAGCACCCTGGAATCTCCATGCACCCACCGCCATCACCACACCACGACGACCACACCAAGCAGACAAAATCACAACAATTCATAAGCACCACCAACCAAGCTCCATGGCCTCCGACCCTTCCAAAAAGCACAGCCTCGGCAACGTCCTGATCACAGGCGGCTGCGGCTTCCTGGGCCACCACATTGTGCGCGTGCTGCTGCGCGACTGGACCGCCACAAGCGTCACCGTTCTTGACCTGCGCTGCCAGCGCAACCGCCGCCCCGAGACCGACGGCGTGCGCTACATTGAAGCCGACATCACCGACGCCGCCAAGCTCGCTGCGGTCTTTGACGATGTGCGCCCCGAGCTCGTCATCCACACTGCGTCTCCGCCCTCGCAGAGCAGCACCGCCTCCTCGGACAGTCTCTTCAAGGCGGTCAACATTGACGGCACCCAAAACATCGTCGATGCGTGTCGCAAGACGGGCGTCAAGGCGCTGGTGTACACCAGCTCGGCGAGTGTAACGAGCGACAATGTCACGGACTTGATCAATGCGGATGAAAGATGGCCGGTACCTCGAGGCAAGGACCAGACCGAGTACTACACAGAGACAAAGGTATGCGCTGTTGCTTTCTCAAAAACAGTTTCAGCTTGGATAATGTGTATTCTAACAAGCTTTTTGTCTCTCCTCTCGCACCGCCATCCAGGCCGCAGCAGAAGAAATCGTCCTCAAGGCCAACCGCGCCGACAATAGCACCTTCCTGACCACCGCGATCCGCCCCGCCGGCATCGTCGGCGAAGGCGACATCCAAGCCCAATACCACATCATCAACATCTACTTGTCGGGCAAATCCGGCTTCCAGGTCGGCAACAACGACAACCTCTTTGACTGGACGTACGTCGAGAACGTGGCACACGCGCACCTGCTCGCCGTGCACGCCCTCGTCGTCACAGGTCAGGCCGCTACGCAGCCGCTCGAGCACGAAAAAGTAGACGGTGAAGTCTTTATCATCACCAACGACAGCCCGACGTACTTTTGGGACTTTTGCCGTCTGATCTGGAACGCTGCCGGCAGCCCGCATGGTCTCGAGCACGTCTGGACGATACCGCGCGATGTGGGCATGTTCCTCGGCTTGTGCAGCGAGGTGGTCTGCAAGTTACTTGGCCGCAGCCCGACGTTCAACCGCCAGAGAATTGTGTATTCGTCCATGACGAGATACTTTTGCATTGACAAGGCCAAGAGGAGGCTTGGGTACCGGCCCATCATCAGCCTGGAAGAGGGCATGAGGAGGTCTGTCAAGTGGACCATGGAGCAGATGAAGGAAGGAAATATGTAAAAGGAATATCAATGGGACCAAAAGAGATCATCAGCGGTACCGTCACATAAATTGTGGAAGACAAAAACAAATGGCGTTGGGCGGTTTAATAGAACTTTATATATGCTCCTTAACTTAATGTATTTAATCAGCCCAGACTGTACGACCTCTGGGTATAATCTTGAGAACTTATGTACATCTCATGCTCTTTCGTCCCCAAGTAGATTTGTATCCCAATCCAAATTGTTAGTTACCAAGGTCACTCCTATATACCTGAAATGGCAGACTACAGGAATAATGGCCTCGAAATCAGGTGACATCAAGATGATTTGATATAGCTCATCACAGACCTGACTACTTGAGTACCCCGGGCTTCATGCTTGCACAGCCAGCTCCGCTGCTATCTAAACCAAGCACATTCGCAAAGACCACACCATATCATAACCGCGCCTGGGCCAATCACAGAGCCAGCGCATCCCTTACCAAGTCTTCACCTGGCTCAAATCCATAGAAACACATATTTCCACGATTTCAAAGCTTCCTCTCATATGAACGTACAAAGATGTGTTTTGAATACAAGAAATTCTTGTTTCTTTTCCATGGGCCTGTATGTGTCACTCTTGCTCATCCTTGTCTTCACTCTCTCTTCTTGGTGTCGCCAAATAAAGAAAACATGTCGATGTGAGCAGTACAATCCTTCATATCGCCCTGTCTGCCTGCCTACCTGCTCATGGCTCAATCGATCGTGCCCAAGTGTAGCCAAATCGCTCCATGCTCCCACACACAAAACTTGAAACGAAGAAAAAACAAAAAACGACGAAGATTGGGACAGAACAGACAATGAAAGAAACATGTAAAAAAGAAGACTCTCACTTCCTACCACGTCACATCAAAGAAGCCTCTTGAGAAATCCCACAGAACAACAAAACATGTCGACGAGACCATACAAAAGATAAAGGTCGACGACAACAGAAGAGTAAATACAACAACAAGCCCCTCCTTATTCTTCCGGTCCTATTTCTGAGATGGACCTTTGGGGCCAACACCGTGCGCGCATGAAACGTGACTTCATTCAGCTGGATTGTTTTGTACGTCAACCGCGCATGTGCGAAAAAGAACGCACACGCCAGGTTGAGAAAAGGAGAAGGAGAAAAACAAGGCTCCAAGCTGGGGACAAATAAGGTATATGGGCATGTGGAAAAAAGGCCTAGCCCTCCCCAGCTCTCAAATGTAATCGACAAAACGCCATCAGCGATGCAAAGAGTATGCCAGTCCGAACGTGTCTGCTCTAAGCGATGGCAGGTTTCAGATCGTATGGTTCATAAACACGCCTTTGTCTGTGGAATGCTGTGAATAGTCGCTCTTCAGTGGCGACTGGACCCTCCTTTCTCAATCAAAGAGAGATTCGGGACACTTTTTAGCTCGTTCCGCCAACGCCAACTGAGTTGCCAGTCGGTCGGCCTGGGGTCGAGTTCCTCCATTCGCGCCGCTGCTCTGCATCTTCAAAAGAACGTGCGGCAAATGGCGACGCATGAGCATCATCAGGGTTGCGCCACTTTTGTGGTGGGGTGGACGGGTTTGAAGCCTGCGCAAAAGAAGCATTAGGCTCTTGCCAACCAGGAGTTCGAGCCTCTGGGTCAGTCTCTACCCTGCGGGCCAAAGGCCTCGTCTGACTATCAGCACTGGCATCGTGAAGAATACCGTGGCCACCATTAACTCTGCCACCGAAACGCTTCAGGATCTCTTTGCTGGTAATGTCGTCTTTGCTGCAGGTAGGGTCGGTCAAGACATCGACAAAATTGTCGGGTACCTAGAAAGAAAATTAGCGTGAGACTCCAACCAT
>KZ678690.1:0-26301 GCA_003019895.1 Coniella lustricola
GAACCCTATTTACTTAATACCGTAGAAGGATAATAAGTAAACTATAACTACGGAGTTATCGATATAGAGACTAATTATCTACTATTTACGATCTAAGGAAGAACCTTTATAATAAACTTCGATATTACGGATACCGTATAACATTAGTTAATATTAGGTATACTATAGCTAAGACAGTATAATCCTCGAATCAATTAAACTAATAGCTATATCTTATAGGATAAAGCGGATACCTAGGAGATAGTTATAATTAAAGGCGTAGGATTAGATTTAGTTATTAAGCGACGTCTAAAGATAGGATACTTAGACGAGTCTACTTATACCTCCAATTCGGAAAGGACTAAGAAAGCAATAGTTAAATACGGCAATAATAAACCCTAAAGGCTTATAGAGAAGGATCTAGTAATAGTTAATACCTTAGAGATTAGAAGAGGATATAGCAGATTAAGATACGATAGAACGGGAATTATTAGATATTAAGATAGACCTTCTTAAGGCAGGAATTAAGAAATATAAATATATACCCGACGATATCTTCTATATATAGCAATAACGATATTAGACGAAGATATATACCGAACCCTCTTAGGTATACTAGAAGAGTACCGAGAGTTTATAAGACTATTCTAAGGCAAATTTAAGTACGGATTGCCGGACTATAGCCTATACGACTATAAGATCCCACTTAAAGACGGAGAATAACCAAAGTTCTTTCCTATCTACGGACTAGATAAGGACAAACTAAAGGCACTTAGGGAGTACCTCGACGAAAACCTATAGAAAGGTTATATACGACTATTATATTTACTAGTAGGATATCTAATTATATTTATACTAAAGAAAAACGGAAAATTACGATTATACGTTAACTATCGATAACTTAATAATATTACTATTAAGAACCGCTACCCCTTACTACTTATAAAAGAGATTCGAGATAGACTTAAGGGGGTATAATAGTTTATCGTACTCGATTTAAAGGAAGGCTATTATTATATACGTATTAAGAAAGGAGAAGAATAGAAGATAGTATTCAGGATACGATACGGATATTATGAGTACCTTATTATACTATTCGGTCTTACTAATATACCAGCTTTATTCTAAGAGATAATTAATAATATCTTACGAGAGTACCTTAATATCTTCGTTATCGCCTACCTCGACGATATCTTAATCTACTTAGAGATATTAGAAGAATATAAGAAATATATATATATAATCCTTTAGCGACTTTAGGATAATAAGATTTTAGTTAACTTAGAAAAATGCGAATAGAACGTATAGTAAGTTAATTTCCTCGGATATACTATTATACCAGGATATATTAAAATACAGAAAGATAAAGTATAGGTAGTTAAGGACTGGCTAATACCCGCTAACGTTAGGGACGTTAGGGCATTTCTCGGATATATTAACTTTTATCGATAATTTATTAGGAACTATAGCGGAATAGCAATACTACTTATAGAACTTATACGTAAAGATAGGGTCTTTAAATAGATATTAGAAGTATAGAAAGCTTACGATACGCTTAAGATAGCGGTTACGTTAGGACTAATACTTACGGATATAGACCTAACTAAGGAATTTAAGGTCGAGACGGATATATTATATTACGTACTCGGCGGACAACTCGGTTAACGAGACGACTAAGGAAGACTCTAAATCTTTAGCAACTTCAGTAAGAAACTAAACGGACTAGAACTTAACTATAGAACGCTAGACTAAGAACTTATAGCAATTATTAAGGCATTTAAGGAATAGCAACGATACCTTATCGGAGTAAAGAAACAGATCTTAGTATTTACGGATTATAAGAATCTGTAAGTATTTATAATAACTAAATAATTTAATAAGCAGTAGGTTAGATAGTACGAATTCCTATCGCAATTCGACTTTAAGATTATCTATCGCCTAGGTAAGGAAAATTAATAAGCAGACGCTCTTAATAGACGATCAGAATATTAGGGTAAGGACCCTAAGGATTACCTTAAACCCTTTAAGGAAGATTTAGAAGGCAACCTTATAATAGAGTTTAAGGAACTTAACGCTATAATTAGAATTAGTAGAAAAATACTAAACTTCGCTAATATAATAGAATAAGAAAAAGACGATTATATTAGAAATATATACTCCGCTAAAGTATACGGATATTAAGGAGTAGCAGTAACCTACGATCGAATTAAGAGAGTATAGAATCCTCTAAGACTTAAGAGACGAGTCGAAAATATTATACGAAATTACGATATATATAAGAAGAATAAAACGGAACGATATAAACCTTACGGACTACTAAAACCTCTACTAATACCTATAACTATTTAGCAATCCATTAGCTTAGACTTTATTACTAAGCTACTACACTTACGAGAACCCTTAACTACGATATATTATAATAGTATCCTAATAATAGTTTATAGACTTAGTAAGTATACTTACTTTTTACCTATTAAAGAGGCCAGTACCGTAACGGACTTAGTATATATATTTCTTAGATATATTATCGGAAATTACGGAATACCTAAAGAAATTATCTCAGATCGGGATACTAAGTTTATATTATATTCCTAAAGCTTACTTATAAAACACCTTAGAGTAAAATAGAAATTATCTATAGTATATTATCCGTAGTTAGATAGATAGACGGAACGAATTAACCAAATTATCGAACAATACCTTCGGTATTATATTAACGAGTAATAAGATAACTAGGTTAAACTTCTACCAATAGCTCGGTTTATATATAATAGTATACGAATATTAATAATAAAAGTATTACTATTTAAGGCAGTATATAATAGAGAACTATCTATATATTACGATACTATTCTAGGCGTAACTACAGCTTTAGCAGAATAAATAGTACAAAATATTAGGAAGATTTAAGAAGAAATCTAGTAAGAACTAGTCTTTATATTAGAACAAATAACTAAGTACGCTAATTAGAAAAGGATTAAGGGACTAATCCTCCAGAAGGGAGATAAAGTCTACCTTAAACGTAAAAGTATTAGAACTAAGAGATTAAATAATAAACTCGATTATAAGAAACTCGGACTATTCGAAATTAAGATAAAAATTTCAGATCTTAACTATAAACTCGATCTACCTCTAACTATAAAAATATACCTAATCTTTTATATTTCCCTCTTAGAACTAATACTAGCAGATATCCTAGTCGAAATATTACTTAAACTAGACGAAATTATCTAAGAACTAGAATATAAAGTTGAAAGAATCGTAGACGAACGACTAACCGTATAATAAGTCCTAGTTAAATAGAAAAACTACCTAGATAGCGAAAATACTTAAGAACTAATAAGTAATCTAGATAATTATTAGAATATACTTAACGAATAGAGAAAGATATACCTAGAAGTTATTACTAAGTTAATAGGCGGCTACGGATACCGTAAACTAGGACTAAAATTAAAAATATAACGAAAGGTAGATACGTACCGTAGTAAAAAGCTAAAAGCTTAAGACCTAATAGGACCAATATAGGTATATTCTAACGCTAAAAAGATCAAGAATTAGAAGGACTAGTATAAATACCCTTCTCTATACTACTATCACCACTAACGGATAAGAAGTCCAGATTCGACTAATCTATAGTATTAAATTCCTATATTAAAGTTTCAGGAAACGCTTTAGGCAAAGGACCCGTAGGCACTAAAATAGTAGCCTCGCGCTCCGCCTCTTCCCGTTCTATACGATCCAACTCCTCTATAGAATTAAGACCGCGACGTATCGCCCGGGTTATTTTCTCGCGCTATATCCGCTTTTACTTCCGCAAATATATTAAACGATCCTCCAACTCCTTAATCTTATCTTCCAACCTTTAATATTATCGGGAGATATTACGAATATTAGAAGGAGAAGGACCTAGTATATTATAATATAACTTACCTAAACGAATATATTTAGCGTAACGATCGGAATATATTACGGATACCTAATAGGATATTAGACCCCGCTCTTCGCAATTAGTATAGGAAGGTATATTAACGTAAAACTCCAGAATAGACTAAAGAAGAAGGTTTCGCTTAATCGTTTTAGGAGTAACTACCGAAGAAGGTTTTCGAAAATAACTTTTATTAATTCTTAAATTTATAACGAATTAGGAAAGTATAACCTAAAGTTAGAATATTAGGCAGGACGACTTATAGGGAATAAGAAACAGTCTTTAGGGATAAAGACCCTAAAAGGGAGATAATATTATAACCTACGACCTTGCAGGTTATAGGAATAGGCTAACGTAATATAGTATAAGATCGGAACCTTAACGGACCGATAGGATTTCTTATATAAGGTCGCGTACGGACCAGGTATAATATAATCTTACGGACTAATTAGGATAGATATATTGGATTATAATATATCCAAACGATCTATAGATATATTGGATATAAATATATCCAGGTAATCTAAGATTAGCTATAGGAATAACGGAAGGATATAAGGATAGGAGTTTAGCACTTTAGTTTAGATAGTTTCCTTATAGTCTTTAGTTATAAATCTAAGCATTGTTTTTAAGATAAGTAAATCTCTTTAAGAATAGATAGGGTAATCCCTCTTAATCTATTATATCGATAACCGGTATAGATAGTAAACGTACTTAATATTATTCAGTATATAAACTAAAGGTAATACCTCCTTTATCTGCTAATATACAATTTATAGAGACTTCCAGTATCAGGGATATAAGCAAGGATCATTATACTTCTCTATTCGCTATTTATAGAGGCGATTATCGATACGGATAGCGTTGTTAGTAAATATCGTAAAGCTTTCCGGCTAATCCTGCTTAGAGATTTCGTCCTTAACTTTATCCTTTAATCCTCTATAATAGTATTCTATAAGACTAGTATCTTCTTATAGGAGTTATACTAAAAGTTGCTTAAACCTAACCGTATAGGCGGAAGCTAACTTTATCTGTTTAAGTTCTATAAGTTATTATACGATAGTTTGTTCTTCGTTAGGGTCCCTAAATATCTCCTTAAGGATCCGCTTAAATCCTACGAACGAATTAAATATATCTTTAATAGCCTGCTTACGTTCCCTAAGGTCGTTAAGGTGCTCTAAGTAGTTACGAAGCGAGGGTTCGTACTAAATAAGAGCGTCTTTCTTAAGACGTATTCCGGCTAAGACTACTTTATCGGCTTCTATAGTAAATTAGTTCTAATTATATAGAAAGTACGCCTTATAATAGGTAAGAAACCCTTAAAGTATCTTCTAGTTGCCGTTATATATAGCGGGTTTATCTATTTTATAGCCGTTGGAGTTATAGTAGTAAATATTAGTAATTATAATACTACCGTTATTATTATACTGTATAGGCTATAGTGCTTAGGTTATAAGCTGTTATTACTAATCGGTAAGTTATTCTTTATAAAACGTAATTTGCTATTCTTAGGTTATAATAGTTATATTTTATTACTCGATCTATACTTCTATCTAAGTAATACGCTACTGGAAATTACGAAGTTCCTAAATAACTTATTTTGCTATAAGCTTGCGCCGAGCTGGGGCGGATAAAGTAGGAGTTTAAGGAGCTATATCTATACTTAGTATTACATAAAGGGTATATATAAACCGTTCTAAATAACAGTTATAAAAATATAATAATCCTTACCTATATCCCTAATACTAGAGGTTCCTATAAATTATATATTAGTAGATAAAGGAGGTATTATCTTTAGTTTATATACTAAATAATATTAAGTATATTTACTATCTTATACCGATTATCGATATAATAGATTAAGAGGGATTACCCTATCTTATTCTTAAAGAGATTTACTTATCTTAAGAACGATGCTTAGATTTATAACTAAAGACTATAAGGAAACTATCTAAATTAAAGTACGGAACTCCTATCCTTATATCCTTCCGTTGTTCCTATATCTGAGTTGGTTTATCTTCTAGACCGTTAGAGTCGAAGCCGACTTCTTCGGTCCATCCCTGTAGTCGTTAGGACCGCTGGCGGTCCTATCGGTCCTTATCTTCTTATCTTGCGTAACCCTAACCCTTAGTGATGATATAAGAAATCCTGTCGGTCCGTTGAGGTTCCGATCTCATGCTATGTTGCGTTGGCCTGTTCCTGTGACCTGCAAGGTCGTGGGTCATAACACCTAGCTAGAACTTAGATAAGAAAATAAGAAGAATATAATACCGTAGTTAATACTAAAAGAGTTACGTATACGTATAAAGCCGAACCAATATTACTAAATATTTTACCCGCCAGCTCAAATTTAATATTAGAATTTATACTAGAAATTATATTAATATAATATATTAGATCGTATTAAAGATTCATTCACAAGAAAATATTATATGTTCAAGATATGTTTATTTCATAAGTAAACGAATGTTTTTAATGAAATCCTTCTCAATACAATATATTTAGTAGTAATAATTAATATCCTTTACCGTCGGTTCCCGCCGCTATAGTTAAAGAAAGTATATCTTCTATTTTATCACGCCTAGACGATATCTGTGGAAAACAGTGAGACAGCTGTGATCTGTATATACGAGTTTTAACAATATTTTGTAACCTTGATTCTGAAGATATAAAATTAAAAAAGATTCCTAATATTGAATAAGCTGCCAAGAAAACTCAACGTAAAGTATTGGCAATTCTGAAGGTCCGCCTGAAGTCAAATATAGCGTAGCGTAGGACAGTTGCGTCCATCCTTTTTGCCTTATTAGCTATAGCTAGAAATAGGATCCGTTACTTGCCTGAGAGATATTACTGCTTGTCTTCCCTATTGGTAACTAGCTCGATACCAAGGTCCAGTACAACTCCTTCTACAAACTACATAGAAGTGGTCGAAACTTGCGCGACAGGTGTTCTTTCCAAGATGAAATTACATGTAGGCTATTACTCTTTGAAGTTATAATCTATTTAACTCCAACTTTTGTAACAAGCAGTTCCTCGTCACTCAAGGGTACCCATACGTCCTTATGCCGTGATGAAGCTTGGAGAGAGCCAATTCCACGATTACCAAGTTCATGTCGTTCGCTACTTGGTGTAGGATATGATGATTTTCCAGCTCGGTTTTGCTTGCCACGCCTCAGAGCAAACATTGATCCAAGGGAAGGGACACAGGCTACAATAATGCCACTTGTTGTCTCGGCACCGATAAGGATGAACGAGATGAATCCACAGTAGGTGAAGTCAGTCTCAGGACATTTCGCGGTCCATATTAGTCTCCCTAGGTTTGTGGCAGCCGTACTAATCAAGTCCAAATCTGGTTGTTAGCAATGTCCACTAACATCTTGAGGGACGAACAAAGACACAGAATCAAACTGCGAGAATGGAATACTCACATCAAACCCATCATAAAAGAAACGGTTAATATTCTCTTCTTCTGTGTGTTGAGTTGAAGGCTCCAGATAGTTGGGAGTGGAAGATACACAACCCATAAATCCAAAGCCATATTGAAGGCTGCTGAGAATATCTCAAGTGCATAAGTGTCGCCACACGTACCCTCTATGGTGAAACGGTTCCAGTTGTATTCGACAGGCCTACATAGAAGGCATGCTGTGAGAATAATCTGTACATAGTTGGCAAGCACCACAGCAGCCGTCCACCTCGCTCGCGTGCGAAACGATTGCGTGCTGAAAATGTCAATATATAGAAGCAAGATAGCCAGACGGAAGGCAGTCACTGCGGTGCCCCAAAGCCATTCGGTGATCCAAAGCGTCTACAAGGATGCACATTGGTGTTAGCATAATAGGTCGACATTTATCACCACCAGACTCCATAGATTGGTACAACTGGAGGGGTCATTTACTAACCTTCAGAGATGCCACGATTTCAGGCAACCCAAGTATATCTACATGTTCCCCATATCCACCCTGGGCAAAACCTTACTGGATTGTTAGCATTCTAATGAGCCTATAACTCACTACTAAAGTGCGAATGACACTCACCAAGTATCGAGATGTTGATCAGGTTACCTGTCGCACAGATCCAGGAGAATAGAATGAGATAGTCTGGCGCTTTGACACTCTGGCTGCGAAGATATGCAACAAGCAGCCTAAGAAAGACTACAACCGTCGAAAGCACGAAATACAAAATGGCCGCAATGACCCAGGTGACGGCGTATTGTCGCATAATGAGCCCTTCTCGAGTAAGTACATGCAAATGAAAGAAATTGGAATTTCGATGTAGCCGCAGCTAGAAATGTAGAATAAAGAACGAAGTGGCCGGTAATGCAGCAGATTTCAAGAAGACGGAGACGAGAAGAGGAGACAGCGCAAGCATAATCAGCGAGCGCAGACACAAAGCTATACTTGTAAAATGGTTCCCAGTGTGTCTTCTGTATTTAGCATAGATGCAGATGCGGCTTACTGAAGCCTATCCTTTTTAGTATAATGCAGTATCGAAAAGAGAATGGTGATTCGAGGCTAGATCCCAGACCAGCACTGTGTTTGCAAAATCAAGCCATTAGTATTTAATCCTTTATATTATATCAAACAATCCGGGACCTAATACTACCCCATATAACTCATTCCAGCTATCGCATCCATACAATTATCATAAGTATTAAGCAATCATTATCATATTGTTCAGACTTTTCCCTTGATGAAAGGGTTTATGTTAACGAATTGACATTTGCTTGTTTTGCCGGCTTCTATTCAATGCGACCTTAATGGGAAATCTCCAGCGGTCAAATTTGAGAAGAACTTTGTTTATCATCTGTTCGCTACTCGTGGTAGTATCTCCATGCAGGTTAGATTGTAAGTAAGCTGACATCTGCATGCAGGTCGGCGGCAATATTAGCTCATTTCTACATGCAACCTGAGGGCTTGGCAAAGTGGAATCTGTGTTCAACTCCGGTGGTTTGAGGAATGATCTTTGTAACAATGTGGGAGATGTAAAAGCGATGGCTATATGCAATTTGGGGGCCAAGCCGTTGGTTTCAACGCAGGATCTGGGAGCCATGCAGAGGTAATCCTTGTGATTGGGGGCTGCATAGTTGGTCCCTATGCAGGATTTGAAACCTTGCATAGTAGTTGGGTAATCCCTCATGTATGAGCCAGAACGTGATGTCAGCATTGCTCTACGAAGATACACCGAACTCAGAGGTGGTATTACCCGCCTTTTAAGGTGATATTGTCCGCCCCTAGCATTCCACTATCCTCAGATGCATTGTAACTTCGAAACATATTGATGCGATTATTAAACTTTCAAAGCACAATACTACCTGAGCTGCATTCTGCACTCGGAGCTCAACCGAGGTATACGTTCGCTATAAGCTTGCGTATAATCTTTCTCTTAGTATAACGCTTGGATTCACGCTCAAGTGACCTTTTGGGACTGCATAAACTTGATTGTTGATATTGACAAAGTGCAGTGGTGAGAGTAGTGGTGGTGGGAAGGATAGTGGTAAGGAATAGGTCGTTGCCGGCGGATTCTACTTGGGTGAGATCTCCTTGGAATGGCTCAAATTTGTATAGCGGAGACAGCCAAGAGTAAACCTGTTTGGGCGGAGAAAATAACGCTCTCGAATAACGCTGATCAAAAGTGGCTGTGAGAGTTGCGGCGCGGGACGCAGCGAGCTTACAGTAGTCCGAATTTTGTGCAGTTTGGGGGCTATGCAAGGAAGGTGATCCTTTAGTGCAATTTCCGCGCTGTCGCTTACCAGAATCTCGAAAATGGAGCTGCTGAGCCGAGACTGCGACGATGTTTACCTGCAGAAGGATTCTACCCTGGCCCGAATGGTTGAACTGTCACCTGACATTGCCAAGAGTAGAGCTTCGGTATAAGCATATTTTGTAAACACTTCATCGCATATCGCTCTAGTTTGATATTATTCCTCCTTTAGCCATTATGTCAGAACTGTTCTTTGGTAAGTAATGCAACTGTTCACGAAGTACCTATTCTGTGATTGATAGTAAAACTTAAGTCGAGCTACTACTTCTAATCACTCACATCCCGCTCTTTTCAGCCATAATCTTACCGTGGCTGTCTTCGATCACAGCCTCTACCCTCTGCCACTATGTTCACTTCTAGGCTTCAGCATTGCTTCTTGGCTTGCGCGTTAGGAATCACGGTTCATCATGGCATCTTGATCCGCGGCGAGTGGCACCTCTACCCCGCAAGCATTGTGATCAGCCATTTGATAGGCTTCGCCGCATATCATTTGTCGCAGAATTACTATGGTCACCAGTCATGGTATCTTACCGCATTACCTGCAATCGCGTATCTAGCTGCACTCTTCAGTAGTATCACTATATATCGATTGTTTTTCCACCGATTGAGGATGTTTCCTGGTCCACGGCTTGCAGCTGTATCGAAGCTGTGGCACGTTTGGATGTGTCGAAACTCTCGGGGACATCTCGTTTTGGACGCCCTGCACAAGAAGTATGGCCCATTTGTCCGGACAGGTATGGAATCTCACATTATGAAGTCAGGATTATTAGTGCAGGTCACTGAATCTTAACAAGGTCCGAACGAGTTGACGATATTTCACCCTTTGGCCTTTGAGTATCTTGATGGTCCCAAGAGTCGTACTACTCGATCTGAGTGGTATGACATACTGCAGCCGATTACCTCCGTCGTAATGTCAAGAGAGAAATCGCTCCATTCTGCTCGCAGAAAGATTTGGGAACGGGCTTTTAGCCTTTCTTGTAAGCTGAGAACATGATTCTTTTTCTGTGAGCCAATCACCAACGGATTCGGCATTGGAGACCCAATGTCAAACTTGACTGTCTGGCTCTGTACCTCAAGAAAGCTTTCTCACAATTATAATAGATGTCACAGAATACTACAGGAGAATCAATAGCCATATACAAGTCTTGACAGATAAGATTGAAGAAAGGCTCGAAGAACCAATCGTGCTGAATGACCTCCTCTTTCGGCTCTTCTTCGACTCTATGGGTGACTTTGGCTTTGGCCAGGATTTCGGAACCCTTAAGCACGGAAACAGAGTCCAAGGTCTCGAGGTGATGCGTGGTCTATCAGCTCTGCTTGGCATAATCAGTCCTGCAATATGGATCGCAAGAGCCGCATTCGCATTTTTTCCTGGTGTATGGAAGATCAAGCACTTTGTCCAGCTCCAGAAATTCAGCGAAAGATGTGCCCGAGTCGAGTATCAAGTAGGTTGGATTCTTTTATTAACGTTTAGAAAGGATTATACTAATATTCCGTCAAATTGCTACAGACGGGAAAGGATAAGACCCGAATCAGCATTTCTTCCGCCTTCCTTCAAGAGTATGAACGCTTGGGAGTTAATACTGCTAGTAACCAGTTTCTGCGCGGTGAGAGCTCGACTTTACTAATTGCTGCGAGGTACGTGCTATGCTTCTTACAAACCTGTTCATTGGATTTATCTTTATAACTAATTCCGACCAGTGATACTGCCGCCCCTAGCGCTATGGCTATCTTTTACTTCTTGGCACAATATCCAGAACATGCTGCCCGAATCCAAGAGGAGCTCATCAATGTTGACTGCACAGATGTCAAGAGCTTGGCCTTGCTTCCCCACTTGAACGGTGTTATCAATGAGGCTATGAGGCTCATTCCAGGCATTCCGACGTTTGGGAATCGTTTCAGCCCCCCTGAAGGATTTATGGCGGGTGACACCTTCATACCAGGAAGTGTCACTCTTTGTGCACCTCGCTATTCAATCCATCGACGTATGTATAAGTTTGCACGGCATCAAAAGGCTGTGAGATAACTTGTGAGCTTCACTAACTTGAATCAAGTGGAGAATGCTTTTGAAAGGCCTACCGAATTTATTCCCGAAAGATGGTACAAGTCCCCCAAGCTTATTAAAGAAAAGGCAGCATTCGCACCTTTCTCAATGGGTGAGTATAACATTGACTCCTTGTTCCTTCCACGGATTCCATTTCTAACAACGCTCAACCGCTTTAGGTCGGACCATGTGTATTGGCAAGAACATTGCATTGGCCCAACTTCGACTAGTCACAGCAGCACTGCTTAGCAGGTATAATATTGAATTTGCGGCGGATACGGGGAATGGTCAAGCTGTTGAGAGGGATATGTTGGATCAACTGACCGCGAAACCAGGAGATCTGACAGTAGTTTGGCATAGGCGTTCCATTATTGGTTGATATTGCTGCCGAAAAATTCGACATGCACTTTATTTCACATCTTCCGTAGAATTAAAGAATTTGTGAATACATCTTAACTAAGAAGTCTAGGGATGATAGAGACCTTGATATGAAAGACAAATATTTAAAGACAGACACAGACATATAAATTATATGGACAGGATTCGCAAGTTGTGAGGTCAAATAATGATTTTATGATTCAAAGAAGACATTAGCAAATTAACTCAATTTCCAACTCTTCCCGCACTTATGCGGACTGCTTTTTTTCCGCATTTTAGTTACGAGCTCCAAGCTACAAGCTGATATTTTTTGAACATTCCTGCTCTCGCATTCTTCGCTTCTGCACTTCTGCCTTTTTTTCCCTTCCCGGTTTTCCTCTTCTTTTTGGTCCGAGTACCACGTTCAGAATCTCAGAATCGATTACATTATTTTCTAGCATTCTTTTCCATTGGATACAAGGGAACATTATAATTTATTCAAACTTTTCATAAATATTAGTGATATGTAAATGGTTTCTTCCTATATCACCACCTTTCTTAAAAAAAAAAACCGTCACTCCTTCAGTGGCTTTCTGCCGGCAGCTATATGAATATCGTAACGAACATAACAGCCTGCGTCAACATCCTTGTATGTTTCTGTTATCAAAGTCTCCAAATCTTTCTTGTCCAAGGCTCCAGGAAGTTTCTGGTCTGTCATTTTACGCATCCAGGCAAATATAGCAATCAAGGAATTGACAGTAAGTGCGGTGCGAGTCTCGGGCAGACGATCGGAGCTCACAAATTCGGCTACAACATTTTCCAATCCCACTGTTCGCATCTCGTCGGGCAAGATGTTCCAGCCAGTGCTAAAACGCGTCAAAAGTGCGCGATTGAACATTGTGCCCGCACGTCTAGCCGAGACCGTACGCGACGACCCGCTGGCCCCAGGGTAGTAAGAAGCATTGACGAAGTTGCCTTCCTCCCACTGTATCCAACCGCCAGGGCGTAGTAAGGAGATAGCATTCCGAACAACAGGTGGCCAGTCTGATGGAAGCATAGCAGCTACTAGGAGCCGTACGTGCACCAGATCGTATTGACCTTTCAAGTCCTCGGGAATAGGCTGCTTGATATCAAGGACTCGGAATGTGGTGTTGGCGGACACATCCTGCGGGAACAAGGCCGGAGAAATATCGAAGCCGTCCAGCTGAGCATCAGGGTAGAGTTTCTGAACGCAGCCGAGGAAGTAGCCACTGCCTGTAGCAACATCTGCGACACGTGGTTTGGCTGGTAGGGATGCTTTGACATCCGGGTGTAGCAAAAATCCGATGTTCCTAGTTCATGGTCAGAATTCTGTTGTTTACATCAGATAGTGAAAGGCTATAGTGAGGTAATACTTTGTCATTAGATCAAACTGGTCATCGAGTCTATCGAGCTTATGGTCAGCATCAAGATGGCAGGAAAGCGCGGTCTCAGGCAGAAGATATGTGTTGGTAATATCCGCAGGTAGTTATAAACATACCTATCTGCCTCTGTGGCATGGCGACTCATGTATTCAGAATAGATGTCCGACATAGTGCGTTTGAAATGTGGTATCGGTGACAAGATGTATTTGGGAAGAAGAGTGAAAAAATGGAATTGGGGTAGACCAAGGCATTAGAAGAACTAAGCCAAATTTCTTGTTTAGCTTTATTTAACTATCTTGCCCATAGTATCTTGGGTAAGACGAGAATACCAGAACCAGATACCGGATATTGATTGGTAATGAAAAAAGGGCCAGACTTTGACTCACCTGTCTCCCTGCGCAACATACATTGGCATTTCAAATGCACGTCATGCCATCAAACTTGCCATATAAGAAACATAAGCACTAAAACAATATACTCGGAATAAATTGCCAGTATCTGCTTCTTCGGGCTCTGTAACAGGAAAGCCCAAACCCTGATTATTGAGAGTCTTCTTTACCTCGGCAACTAATTTGCGATAATCCGCTAGCGTCGCCCGTTGGATTTCTCAGAGCCCATAACTTGACAAAAATGAAATCAAAGATAACGCAATGCTACCTAGACTCACAAAATGGGACGTAAGCCGAGACAACTGCAAGCCTAGAATATCCTGCGCCGGAATATGAGAGGTTTGGTTTACCTCGTAGGCGCCTAAAAAGGACTAGAGCTAGTACGCTTGGCTGTCGAGGAACGCTGTCGGAGTGTCGGAACAGAAATGTAAGCACTAAACCCAGTTCACTTCCAATAAACACGCGTACACATCCTTCTTTTTGGCTCTGTAGCCGAAAGACCGAAGTTTTGACATGATCCTTCTGTGTGTCTTTTGGTCCTAGCTGCAGAACACAAGTCATCCTTCTGCATGTCAGCGGCGGTGCGCTATTCGAGCTGCACGAAGCTCATCCTGCGGCATGTTGGGGCCGGTGCCCTGTCTTGGCATAGCCACTGCGGCTTGGCCTATGCATTTGAGCGACGGGCCTTGAGACCCCGTTAAGAAGATATCTATCTGATGTCCAGATATGCAATATAGTAAATGTCCCCGTAATGGCATCACTGGATATGGAATTTAAGCGGGACATGGAATATTGAGTCCTTGGATAAGTCTCATTAAATAGTATGGGGCTGCTATATAAATAAGGTGTGGGCAATGGCATCAAGTCGTTGTGGAATGCACTTTTAGTTGGATAAGTCATATGCCATTAAAGGGGCTTCCAGTGTACATTGATCGTGAACTCATCTACGACTTGCTCCAGATAGGTGCATGAGATTCTCGAGCCTAATCCATAGACAATGCATATAAAATATTTGGATGCACCATCAAGTACTGAAAATTTGATCACTTCCCAAAATCTCAGTATAAAACCCAGTCACAATGCCTATAGCCTTAAAGTGTTTCTTGTAAAGAAAGCTACACATCGATTCCATGGCTGCGATGAAAGTGAGTTTGGGCCCTGTATTCTCTTGGCGAGCACAGCAGACGTCGCGAGATATCTAACAAGGAAGTCTACCAGGGATTAATTCAAGAGCCTGGCCAGGACGGTGGTCTGCTGGTCGTGTCCCTGCTCAACCGGGTTTTGTACCATACTCAAACTCTGTGGCTCTTCACCTTGAGTGACCTCAAGACGATCGCTGTCCCGAGCACTGTCTTTGGCGTCTCAAACGCGATAGTTGCCCCTGTATACGGAATTTCAGCCGGGACAGATACCCTCGGCATTATTTTGAGAACACCCTTGGTATTCCTTTGGGTGTGGGCGAACCTTCTTCCGTTCGATATCAACAACCAGCACACACCTTCAGCTATCGCAGAAGACTCTATCAACAAACCATGGCGCCCTTTGCCCCAAGGACGAATAACTCCTGCCCAAGCCAAGGTCGCTATTTATTGCCTCTATCCCGCTGTACAACTGGTTAGCATCAGGCTAGATGGTGGTCTAAGACAAGGACTAGCCTTGATATTCCTCGGGATATGGTACAACAACTTTGGTGGGGCTGATTATCATCCCTTCGTTCGAAATTCTATCAACGCGATGGGCTATATCTGCTTCATCTCTGGCGCGATGGAAGTCGCCTTGGGCGCGCCGATCCCAATAACAACATCCGGATCTTCGTTAAGGCTCTTGCAGTGGCTCCTTATTCTAGGCAGCGTCATCCTGACCACCGTACATACACAAGATCTGGCCGATCAAGAAGGAGACGCATTACGAGGTCGCAGAACTATCCCTCTTGTAATCGGCGACTCACCGGCAAGATATACAATAGCTATTGCTATGCTGTTTTGGGGTTTTGTATGTCCTTTCATGTGGCATGGATCTACTCTGTCCCGAGCTCTAAGTTTACTTTTATCTTCCTGGGTCATCATTAGAACATTGCGTTTTCGAAACACTACAAGTGATAAGAAGACCTTCAGGATCTGGAACTTGTGGATCGCGTTTCTATATGTCATTCCACTTCTTTAAACCGAGAACACAGGTCAGTGAATTGCTTTGGGACAGGATCATGGTTGAAATTTAATACAGGCCCAATCAGATTATAGTTCAGGTATAGATATAGAAGTCATACTATCAGGACTTGCCGTTTAGTCGTTGTCTTCTTTCGACATGGCTGCCGCATGCATATGTGCTTATCACTTTGGTGGAAGCAACCAGCAGAATAATTAAAGAACGTATTGTGATTATCTGGGGCTAATGTATGAAATAATATGTATCGTTTGTCCTTGATACATCGCGCTGGCAGGAGGCAAAACGACCAATAAGTCAAAGAGCAATGGGCAAAAGTCTACATGTGTCTTTCATTAATCGACTGCTTATAGATGCCAGTAGCAAACTCCCAAGGTATCGTGTATTCTATTCACTGCATAAATTATTGAATATGTTCATTGTCAGAGACCTGTCCACATAATAATTGGATTGATGCGTAATATGTCCTTGTGAATAGAGTCGTCACCTCCTATATAGGTTGGCTTCTTATAGTCACAAACCATATAATCTATGTAGGTCTTGGTATAATCCAAGTTGCGCCTGATCTGAACAAGTAATTGCATATGAATCTAGAAATCACACCTACTATAGCGATAGTTCATCGTTAAGACTAGTTTTAGGTGGCGAAACCTAGAGTGGCTTACTAATAACCCCTCTTGGACGCGGAGACTTAAATCCTTAGCGCGATCGAGGTATCGCCAGCGGCTGTCAATACCGAACGCCTACATCCGTGCACTTGTGGAGATCGTCAGGACAGGATTTGGAGTCAGGGTGGACAAGGGTGATGGTCTCCGTAACGTCGGCTATGCTAACCCTTGTAGCGGAGGTTCGTAGAATTTCTATTGATGGTATTTATATTGCGACGATTTATCTAGTAGCAATATATTCAATGATATTATTACTTCCAAACAAAATGCAGTCTCTCGGTACTAGCACGACCGTATGCAAGATATGTTAGTAAATGAGACCGTAACAATCAGAACATAATATGCGATGGTAAATAACGCCGAGGACAAGGCTATATAGAACTCAATGAGTTACAAATATTGCTATCTCAATCCTAGGCCCGCCTAGAAATGAATAGCAGTATATTAAATGGTCGACAGTATTACTATAGTGATAAATATAGATGTATGAAGATGCTAGTGTGCAGGGGATGTAATTCTTTACAGTCTCGAATGGTTGCAGAATAGAAGTGATGAAAAAGAGCCCCAGGAAACCAATACTGGAACGAAGAATATGGTCCAGGCTAAGTCGTCATATATTTACACATCCAATCGTCTACAGCATCAAAGGCTTTGATTCGCCCTGGGTGATCAGCCCCTGTTAGGCCTGACAAGAATGCAATTCTACGCAGGTTCAGCATCCAATGGATAAGAACAATTTTGAGAGTATACTACTGGAACCAGGGAATTATGAAAATAAAACCAGTCTATTGGCCTAGTACTAAGTTGAAAATTGTAGTCCGAATTTAAGCGTAAGGAGCTTCCCTTCGGTACGTCACTCCGGGAGCCATACGTACCTACGTTGATATAGAGCGATATGTAAGATTTCTGTTGACCACAACCGCAGGACTTTACGGTTTCCTGGAGTTTACGCTCGTGTTAATCTTGGAGAGTTTGCTCCTTTCTTTGCCGACCTTATTGTCGTTGCCGACAGCGTATATAATTAAATTTATAAGCTGCTTGTAATGATCCTTGCCTGTATCCCTGATACTGGAAGTCTCTGTGATTTGTATATTAGCAGATGAAGGAGGTATTACCTTCAGTTCACGTGCTGAACAATATCAAGTACGTTTGCTATCTTTACCGATTGTCGATGCAATAGATCAAGAGGGATTACCCCATCTATTCTTAAAGAGATTTACTTGTCTTAAGAACGATACTTAGATTTACAACTGAAGACTATAAGGGAATTATCTAAATCAAAGTGCTGAACTCCTGTCCTTATATCCTTCCGTTGTTACTGCTATTCCCTGAATGGTTCTTGGATCGATAGGATCGATGTCGAGTCTGTCGAGCCGTGGATCGATAGGATCGATATCGAGTTTATCGATCCTGTTTGCCTGACCCTAACCCTGATTATGTGATCCCGTGTGTCCTTATATAAGAGATCCTGTCGGTCCGTTGAAGTTCCGAACTTATGCTATGATGTGTTGGCTTGTTCCTGTGACCTGCATATACCCTGGGTCATAACACTGCTCTATGGAACTGGTATACCTTTGGAGTCGACTAGCGCAGCTAGATTAGCTCTGGTATATACTTAAACTGTCTATAGATAATAATTGATTTTCTATACTTGATCAGCGGGTATGATGTTCATTATATATACTATCAAATAAAATTGAAATGTATTTAATCCTGCTTTTGCTACGAACTCTGCAGCTTTTTTCGGAAAACATCGAATCAAGTGAATCCTCGATATTTTGGTACATGCGGCCTTTTCCTATCTATTTCGAGAATAAGATTGATACTTAAAGAGGGGTACGCTATTATATTGATATGCTGTAAAATCCAGAGTCAACCAAACTAATCAGGACTCTATACCGAATTAGCTAAACAACAAATACTTGATTAAGTATTCTGATGTCCATTTATCTCCCACTAGAATACTCAGAATCTTTGCTATTAAATCCTATAATAATCGAAGCGATCCGTCTTACTACTCCAGGACTAGCTATATATTCACATGGGCAAATAGAGTAACGAGTATTGACGCAAGCCTCTGTTGTCCAAAACGTCCTTACGGGACGAAAAAAGGTTCAAGTGCTTCTTGTCCTGTTCGAAGGTTAGGCCTGAATGTCGAGGGCTCTGGCCCATTTCGACCGCTTTTATCGAGATACTTCAAAGAGTTGCGACATCACCGTCGCGCCGAAATTGCGTTGGCATTTCCGACCCCAAAATAACAGTATGCCCGAGTGCTTATGACATAAATTAGAGATATGGTAGATGATACTTAGTCGGCAACCTGGCTAATATTGATGGAAAACTTAATGACGAGTGTACGGCGAGAAACATTGCCAAGGAAGCCAGGAGATTAGCTGGGCCGTATACCATACGAAGCCCTTATTAAACCTGGTGATGTTGTCCAGCTGCTAAAATCAGTGACCTTGGGAGGCTTTTCCTGACTGCTATTCTTGGTAGCCTTTTATATTCCGCCGTTGCCAATACTACGACGCTCTGTAGAGGCTGCTAATCCTTGATTGCAGCTTTCTTCTTCGCACAACTTGGTTTTGACCTGTCCTGTAGCCCCTATAGACTGATTTGTGGCTCCCACCAAGTGTGACGTATTAGCGTTTGCTTTGCATAACAAAATAGCGCTTGACAGATCCCACACAAACAGCGAACAGACGGTGGTATCTTTAGAGCAAGTGACTCGTCTAAAGAGACCATAGTAAGTCCTGTATATAAGAGAAGTTAAGTCTACTCCATATGACGTGTGGTATAGGTCTGCCGACTGTGCAGTGAAGATATCAATATGATAGTAAAAGCCATATTTAGCCTCCGCTAGCTAAATCTCATTTATGTGAGCACCCGAATTCCCGACATCAACTCCAGGCCTTGGTGAAGTCTCTCTACAGTCATTATCTCAGAGCTACCTGATAGCCACGTGTTACCAGCCTATGCTTTAACATGTCCGCTTTGGATCCTAGTTCGCCGCAACTCCCTGTCAGCATAGCATCTAAATCGATTCCCCTCCCGCTCCTTCGGATTTCTCACCCCTGAAGACGATCAATAAAACACTCGCAGTAAGCAGTGTGGAAGCCATAACAACGACCGATAAAGTCGCCTTATGCACAACATAATACACTTAAATAGAATGTATCCAAGTATTAGCAATTGAATAGTTGCACTCGTACTGATTCGCGAGTTAAGTACTTTTGTTACTGTAGTCGAATGTTCATCACCTGTAGCAATGATCTTTAACCTTAACTCTCCAAGCTTCACATCAGGCAGACCCACTGGGTTTTCAAGCCTTTCTTACAGAGTGCTGCCAGCTGGGCGCCAGCTGGGGCGAGCAGCCATTTATTACCCTACTATCAAACTGTCACCTTAAACGCTTCTTCCATCCTCTTTCGTAGACGTACAGTCTCATTCTACGTTAATACAGTTTATAATAATCCTTACCTATATCCCTAATGCTGGAAGTCTCTATAAATTATATATTAGCAGATAAAGGAAGTATTACCTTTAGTTTATATACTAAATCATATTAAATACGTTTACTATCTATACCGATTATCGATATAATAGATTAAGAGGGAATACCTTATCTATTCTTAAAGAGGTTGACTTATCTTAAGAATAATACTTGGACTTATAACTAAAGACTATAAGGAAACTATTTAAATTAATATACTAAACTCCTATCTTTATATTCTTCCGTTATTCCTATATCTAGTCTAGATAGCTACTTATAATTATTATCTATTACTAGCTAGATATATAGGGATAGCTTCTATCCCAAGCTATCCTTTATGATTAGTTGTTATATATTATATTATCCTTAGCCTATATATAACCTTTTATAAGAGATCCTATCGGTCCGTTAGTATTCCGAGCTTATGCTATATTGCGTTGGCCTGTTCCTGTGACCTGTAAGGTTATGGGTTATACTCCGAGAACTTCATCTATCAAACTCTATCTTTCGAACTTTCTTTGTCGACCTTTCCATTTCACGCCTTTTCTATACTTTTACAATATACTTTCGAAAGAAAACCAGATTTGCAGCTTATAACGCCTTGAGGACTAGTTAAGTATACATAGTACGAAGATATAAAAGCCTAGTTCGTATAGGATAAAAGGATTAGATATAAGATGAATATGTAGGATATATGTATACGGATGATTATGGATAGCCTGGGAGAGTAAAATAGTAACTAGAATCTTGATCCTTATCCAGTAAGTCTTATATAATCACTTAAGATTCTAAATGAATGTTAAAATCAATCTATTAAGCGAGTGGTATTTTGGTTTAAACGGTACCAGGATAGTACCAGTAACAATTCTAACATGCAACTTTTTGCCGTCTCCCACAAAACGGTAGGACCTGCCGAGGTACCCTAGAGTCGTAACTTTTGTTTTTATTTTTCATTCTTTTACTCTTGTATTTTAGTTTTGTATATAAGCTATTAATATCTACCTTAGTGTATGCACTGAGGCTGTTATAACCATAAAGAGTTCTTCTTTAATGTGAGTGTTATTTTTGCCAAGAAATATTGAATGTCTTCATCTACGATGGAAAGATTCAAGGCGGTGTTGTAGGCATATCAATGCCTGGGAGGTGTCCGTATTTAAGTGTGCACCCTTTGCACTAGGCCTTCCTTCCTTAACACGTCTCATCTGTATCAAAGCATCGTGGATCTTGTTTCTTGGATGTTCATGCTCTCCACACACGCATGCCTTTTCTAAATCCGCTAGCCAACTCTCCCAAGTCTCCCATCTATCAAGCTCAAACCCGATCCATCCTCTGGAGGCATACGCAATTCCGGCTTGGACAGATCCATTTTCCGGATCCTTCCAGATCATCTGGTGCTGAACATGCGTCCATAGTCTGTCGCTTGCGTGGATGAACCACTCGCAGGCAGCCATTGCGGCAGCGGTCTCAGTCGCTGCTATTTTTGGAGCCTGTCCGGGTGCAACTGTGAATCCGTCCTCTACAGCATGCTTCATGGTGCGAATCATTACTGAAGACTCATCTAGAGGGCACCGCACAACGTGCACGGCTGGGCCTCCAGGCTGCTTGGAGTGATATTGAAAATCGGCAGCTTGGGTAAGCTGTGCAAGGAAGGCATTCAAGTTTACCCAACGACGTTTATGCTCAGGAGTCATATTAGAGTCCCAGACATCTGCGGATCAAAACCTGTTAGCTGAGATTCGATCTACCAAAGGAAAAGAGTTCTCATACCTTCATATGCACCCCCATATTCCAACCAATCCTCTAGCATAGTAGGGCCGAAGGATGGTAGGTCTGTCCACATTGTGTCCGTTCCAATCACAATGGCTCGCCCGGTTTCAGGGTGTATACCAGTGATTTTATGTAATTGATACATGAACTCGACAAGCTTGACATGTTGAGATGGGTCATTTCGCTGTGCAAGCTCTAAGACTGACAGCGAAACATACCAATCACCACCTATACGGTCTGTGGTCTTTGGGGTTAAAATTAAATCGCACATTTGCTGCACTGCATCCTTGACTGTGGTCTCATTATCGTGGATTAACGTCGCAAGTATGTTGAACTCGGTTGTCGATTCTATTTCCTGTCTGAAAGTGATATCTGATGAAAGCACCATTGTGGTAGTTGTGTGCCTTTCGAAAATGGTGGAGCAATTTGGAGTATATAGCTTAAATGGTAAGAAAGTGTTCAATTCAAGAAGATTGGAATGAGACGGGGAAGGGCCAAGGGTAATTTTGAGGAACAGGGTGCAAATATATGTGAAAAGGTTGAACGACAGCGGACAGGGGTATTTGCTCGGATCTTAGAGCTTATGAGCAGGCATATAAGATAGTAATAGAACCTAGTATTATTAGCTACTTCGAATTAGCTCTCGTTGGCTGACGAAAATGACAGTTGGTCAGCAAAACTAGTCTCGTTGGTTAGCAATAATAGTTTCGTTGTAAATGTGGGTCGCCGGATGACTCATTTTCGGTGCTATTTTCGGACGCCCGTTCTGTTGCACCATGAGAAAGAATAGGAATCATGGAGCGATTGAACCTTATGGATATTTCAGATTATATTTCTAGGTACTCAAAACTCGCTTGCAAAAAACCCAAAAATAAAGCCAAGACGTCTCGGAGCAAGGTACAGGGCTATATTAGTACTGAGACGACTTCTGCTAACTTGAACTGATGCTCTTTGGATAATAAGGATTGACGGCAAATGAAACGCCAACTGTGCATTGCGTGAGATCTAAGAATCCCTGAAACAATATACAAATAGCTTATGCGATCACTATCTCATCAACTACATCTTAGAGTATTTATAGTATTAATTATCAATGTTACACCGGCGTTCTAAAAGTAATAATAGAATATGAAACATAGGTATAGAGGGCCAAAAGATATATCACGTTAGCATCTAGAAGAGGTCAACGGTACCTGATTCAATATGGCATATATACGAAAAGTGTCGCCGTCGCTGAACACTATTACGAATGCTTTCTTTGTTCATTATACTATACTTGAAATACAATTTTTCTTTTCGGCCAACAAATTTGCCATCTTCTTTACACTATCAAAGCTCAAAGTACCGTCGTCTGTTGATAATATCAACATTCGCGAGTATCTCCAACTTGATACCTCCTAATTCAAGATATTCACAGAAGGCTTTCCTAATTATCTTGACTATATTGTTGCTCAAACAACCGCACAACCCCAAACAGAATAGACAAGATGCTTTTTAACACCGAGGCTTTTATACTTTTTGGGCTTTCCGCTCTTACGTTTGTTTCTCCAATCCATCACAATAGCGAGAGAGGTATTATCAGGGAGGTGAATATCGGAGATATTGTCGTGTCTTTCTTTGATGGAGCGGTATAACATTCAGGCATTAACACTCGTTCAAAGAGAAAGGCGGTCAAGGGCGCCAAGTGTTCGACAAAGATATTCACCAAGGACCAGGTTGGTCAGGCATATGCCGAGGCCAAAGCGCATGTGGCTGCGAAGACATCAGTCCGAGGATATCCAAAGAGATTCGGAAACAACCTAAGTTTGGACCCGAAAACGAAAAAGTGCGTGGGCACACCCGTATATGCTGGTTTGATGAACGATCTGATCGAGTACCCTATCTACGCGGACGCGTCCGGTACTGTTATGCTCTGGAGCGCGGCTGCGGGCAAAATCGGCGGGGACATGAAGTATAGGGTGGTTTTGAAGGCGAATGGGAACTTTGTTGGTGTCATGGAGCATACTGCAGGATCCAGCTTCAAGATGTGCACCCTTATTGAGGAAGAGGATGAGACTACGGGAGCTACTTCCCTTATCCCCGATAATACTGCGGAGACTATATGTACGGCTACGACTTCTACAACTTAATTAGCCATTAGACTCAAGGGTGAATATCTCAAGAAGTTAGAGACTCTATAGAAAAGCTCACTTATAGTTATATCTAATTGCATAGGATAAAACGATATATAGAGCAAATCATTATAGTTTTATACTAACCACCATTCCCGGGCGGATTCTGGCAGAATCCGCAGGGGGGTTAGCGGGGGGCCGGTTACGTACGGGCCCGTTTTCCAGCAGAATCCATTCCTCTTGGTTCCGCCGGGGTATATAGGGCTATAGCTAATAGAGAGGCGTATACGGGCGGGGTCTTAGGGTACGGGTTAGGGTTACGGCGTTAGGATTTCTTACGCGTAAGGTCTCGTAGGGGGCTCCGCTATACGAGTAAGACAGCCTCTTTCCTCTTCCTTCCTCGGCCTTCCCTTCTTACTATAATTTTAAGGGGGTATTCCGGTCTTTCCGTTTTACCTTATATAATAGAAGAATATCTTTCTCTAAACGAAGAATACCGGGTCCTCCTTTACCGTCTTTATACGGCCGGGGTTCGGCCGGGAAAAGGGATTCTTAAATACTTTCGTAATAATTACTAGTATGAACGGAACGTCCAAGAAGCTGTCGCCAAATTGGTGTCTAATACTATTATTAACTAACTTAAGCAGAGAAACTAAGAGGTGGCTATCTAGAAGCACTACGAGAGCAGCTAAATAGATACTCTCGCTATACTATAGAGCTAGGCAGAGTTTTCCGTAAGTTAATAGGGAAATGCTTATCAGCGGCTTTAGCCCCTAGTATGCCAAAGCCGTTATTTTACCCTTATACCCTATAATAATACCCCTCCCTCACCCGTAAATAGCTTCGTTTTTTATTATTCCTCGCCGTAACTCTTTATATAATGCGAGTATAATAGGAAAGTCCTTCTATAGTTCGCAATACCTAATAAAAAGCCCTATTAAAGCCCTATTTAAGGCTTTAATAGTCGGCTAACCCGGGTAGCTCTATTAAAGTTCTTTTATCCCCAATACCTTTTTTTATCGTAAAATACTAACTATTATTACCCCTAGTATAATAGAGGCTTTAGTAAATTACTACGTTAAGGCTATTATAACCCCTCGCTCTTTTAAGTATAAATACCCCCTTATAGCTGCCCTCCTAAGCCTCTTCCTTATTCCTTCCTTCTTTTCCTTAGATCCTTGCTATATATCCCTTTCTTCGATAATAATAATAATAATAATAATAATAATAATAATAATAATAATAATAATAATAATAATAATAATAATAATAATAATAATAATAATAATAAAAATATAAATTACTCCTTCTCTACGCGTTTTATACTTTGCTAATAGTTCGGAAGTTACGATAGCTCCTCCCCGCGCTACCGCTATCGCCGCCGCTACTACCGTTAGTACCAACTATATTCCTAAGACCGCCCCTTCTTAAAGTAATATCGATAGAGCGGTTACCACGCTAGTAGATAGCATCGTTATTAACTATCCTAATCTACGCCCGTATACTCGTTAGCCTAAGGGTATCCGCTAAGAGTAATACCTTCCCTATATTAAACAGGCTTCCTCTAACCCTACTTCGTTCTATACGAATAATCTTAGTAAGTATAGCGTATCTTCTTTAAAGCGCTTATTAACTACTCTATAACTAATAGCCGCTATTTTAATTATTCGATTAATAAGAAGGGAAAGAATTCCGGCTATACCTATACCTCCCTTTACTAGACCCCCGCTATATATAAAGCTATTAAGTAGATAATACGATTTACCCTTAAGTACGATACTTACGATAAGCTTACCCTTCGCCCTTAAGCGAAGGCTACCCTTACTACTCGCTATATCTATAACGAACTGCCTAAAGTTAGTAAGACTATTACTCTATATAATAAGGTTCGTATAAAGAATAAGACGTATTACTACTAGGTATATTGTTATGACCCACGACCTTGCAGGTCACAGGAACAGGCCAACGCAATATAGCATAAGATCGGAACCTCAACGGACCGACAGGATTTCTTATATAAGGTTACGCACGGACCAAGTATAACATAATACAACAGGCCAATCAGGAATAGATCATTAGGATTATGAAATAATCCAACTAAGCCGGATTATTAGGATTATAAAATAATCCAGAAGAGCTATAGGAATAACTGTAATAATCCTTGCCTGTATCCCTGATACTGAAAGTCTCTGTAAATTGTATATTAGCAGATAAAGGAGGTATTACCTTCAGTTCACGTACT
>KZ678691.1:0-26155 GCA_003019895.1 Coniella lustricola
AAAAAAAAAAAAAGGCCAGATCCCGGCTGGATCTGGGTGTTATCTCTTGTCCATCAGTACTCCAGTACTCTGATGATGTGATGTGTTTGGCAGCACAATCTAACGGAGGATATATTTAGGAACGAGCCAAGAGATCGGCTGCAAGACCGGCTCAACGTTGAAGTCTGTGCTGGCTATTTGGAAAAATATACCATGCGCGCAGTGGTATACAATCCCACCAGCAACTTTCTAATCTGCTCCAACAGGCATACCCGTCGCGCGATCAGAAAATCGGACCAGCCTTCTAGCCTCCGAGGCACAGCACAATTGACTGTATGCAGGCAAATGCAGGCACCACGCGTATCTTGGTGCCAATGGCAGTGCAGAAACCTAGTAGTATAAGTGTGCTCTGGGTGTTCCTGCAGGTCGGCAAACAAATCCCAAACTTGTCGAAACCAAGACGACGGACAGCCAGGGCTTCCTTTGCTCGATCATGTTGGTTCCTGTCTGGCGATAGCCATGAATTGGAGGCTCGGTACCGGCGTTGTGACTTGTTTTGAAACTATAAAACAAAAGCATCAAGACGCTAGGGTGCACAGAGAGGGCAAGGGGCGTGTAGGTGTGAATAGTACGACAATGGCGTACTTGCGCGGGGTTTGCCGCCCCCTCTACGCGCTTGTTCTCCTGCCAGGCCTGGTGAGCATGCAACAAACAGAAACAAAAAGCGGAGGATATTTCCAACTTTTGCCAGACAACCATGTACAGCCAGCATGCCAGGCAAGGGCTCCACGGCCGAGTTCCAAGTACAGGCTTGTCGGGGATTAAAGGGAGATGCCAAGCCTCGTCGTCTGTGCCTTGCACCACAGTATGTATGCCACCCCCCGTCTTCACCCTGTCTACGATGTACACACTTGCGAGGGCGGATTTCCTTGTGGTGGGAATAGGGATGAAGTACGGTACAAAAGTGACACTGACATGGTGCGTACAGGTGCGGGACTCCATGGCGTAGACGTTTATGCATCCGCAAGCTTATTATTCATGGCCGTTAACCTTGTGTGTATGGTCTTGTTTGACTTTGACCACAATGCCATCGTCATCGTTGTCATTATGATCCTCGTGTCTCTGTGGCTATGTACAAGCAAACCTGCCCTTGTCTCTGTGTGCTATAGCATGGATAGTATGGTGTGTGTACAGCCACCAAAAACACCCTTTTTTTTGTTGTTGTTTCGAACACCTTCATATGTCTGTAACCGTCTTACTGCAGGTCTGGTCATGCATGCAAAGCGCGCAAAGCAGTTTGACTGGACGACACGCTCCGAGAGGGATTACAGGGAGGGCCACTTGCTATGTGCAAGTGAAAGTGAAGTTACGAGGACTTGTTGACTTGCCAGGTCAATAAGTAAGGGTTTTTTTTTCTTTTTTTTTCTCCCAAATCATCGGGGGTCTCAAGACTTGACTCTTTTTGCTTGCATGGGTACAGTCCTGTATTCAACATATTCACGCCAGGCTTGCTCGTCTTTGTGGCTATTCTTGTATATTGAGATGCAATGTAAGCTCGTACGTTCGGACAGGAGGCCTTTCTTTCTGCTTGTGAGAGAATAAGTATATGGTTTGCTTATTTCCGTCCCTGATTGCAATTGATCTGGGTCTGGGGAAACCCCCCCCCATATCATCCACAACTTAGCCAGATGTTCCCAGCAAGAACACGCACGCATCGCGTCAAAAGACATCCATGGATTGTCAAACAAGCTAAAACGAACCACTCACTCATTCACTCTTACTAGCAGCAAAGCGCAAACCGGGGTAAGAATCAAAAAAAGATCGGCCAGATCAGCCAGATCAGCCCAAAGAACGCCAAAGAATGGGACAAGAGACGATCATGATCACATATACCCCAGTATTTTTACCCGCAGGTCTAGAACCTCTTTTTCTAATATATTTTTTTTATATTTTTTTTATATATCCTATGGCCCCCTTTTCCCTTGATCTTTCGGTCTTTGTCATAATTTTGATAGCAGCCATGATGCATGGACGCACGCACGTACCTCTGGCGACATTGAGTACGTGCGAACCAAGCGACTGCGCTTGAGAGTGACGATCAGTCCAGGAACCGCACGCAGGGAGGGGCACTGAGCTGAGCGCGCTTGATGAGTACAGTACGGTACTGCCTGTCTGCCTTGCATTGAAAGGATGAGGGGGTCAATCGCGTGCATCTAGGTACTTTACTTGGGCAAGTGGAACAAAGTGGGCAATTGCTTGCACACATACATCCCATGTACACACATCAACCAAGACCCCTGGACCAAGATCATGGGATGACTTCACTTGCTCTCTCTCTCTCTCTCTCCTGTCCAATATCCATACGGTTTGGAAAAGACGGATGAACGGACGAACGGGCTGAGTGAGCATCAAACACTACAAGCCAGGCAACCCGAGGCCTCGTCTCAGCTTGTCCTCCAGTGCCGGCTCCCAACGCAAACAAACCACCAAGGACCATCGCGATGCATTGAGGAAGGGAAGGGTATCATGAACAAAGTGATGTCATTTCAAAAAGCACTAAGTAGTTCCTCGTCACGCACAGCACGTGAATACATGCTGACTGGCTTGCTCGCATGCTTTGCGCCGCCAAAGACGGATGCATCGAGGCCGTCTGTCTGTCTGTCTGTCTGTCTGTCACCTTCCTTCCTCCGTATTATCTATATGCATTACTTTCTTGTTTTTCTTTCTTGTTTTTCTTTTTCTCTTTTTTTCTTATTATTTTCTTTTTCTCTTGAAATTCTTGGTTGGAGCCATGCTCATACGAACCATCAAACCTTCTTCTCAGGCTCCTCAGTCACCGTCTTGGCGGGCTCCTCCATCCTCACCCCCTTGATGCTGCCGCGGCTCGACGGCGTCTCCTCGTCCTGTGAGCCCATCAGCTCACTGACGTGCCTCCGCACCTCGACATAGTCGTAGGCAAACTCGCCCAGCTGCGCGTCGTCCAGGCCCATCTCCTCCTCGTCGGCCGACGCGCGCAGGCTCAGGCCCGGCACGAGGTTCATGAGGAAGAGGATGACGCAGGTGAGGACAAACGAGTACGAGAAGCCGGCCACACAGTCGGCCAGCTGGTACGCGAGCTGGATGTAGTTGTGGTTGAGCCAGCCGCCTGCAATAACGGTGGCGCCGTCCAGGTGCGCAATGTAGTCACTGTATAGGAGGGCGAGTGTTAGTATATATAAATATAAAGGTCCAGTGAATGTGCCAGTGCAGAGAGAGTGTGGCGCAAAGAGTGAACTTACGCAGCAAAGAGACCCGTCAACAGGTTGCCCACGATACCGCCAACAGCGTGCTCTGCAAAGACATCCAGGGCATCGTCGACGCCAATCCAGAACTTGATTTGCGTGGCCAAGTTGCACACGATTCCGCCAACAACGCCAAAGATGACTGCCGACCAGGCAGGCACGAAACCAGAAGCAGGAGTAATCGCAACGAGACCCTATACACCAAGCGAAGCGCCGCAAAGTCAGTCATCTTGTAACAAGGCAGTATGCAGAGGGAAATAACACCAAGCACAGATACTCACAGCAATGGCACCACTGCAGAATCCAACGGCACTCCACTTCTTCTCAAGACGGTAGTCCATCAAGCACCAGGTAAATCCACCAACACAGGCAGCAATGTGCGTGACAATGCAGGCCATGACGGCGCGCAGGTTGGACGCAAGGGCACTGCCACCGTTGAAGCCGAACCATCCAACCCAGAGGAAGACGGTGCCGAGAACGACGTGCGTGACGTTGTGTGGTCGGTAGGGCAGACCGTGCACTTTGGTGTAGCCGTTTCGCTTGCCCAGCATGAGCGACATGGCGAGTGCAGCAGCTCCGGACGAGATGTGGACGGGCGTGCCTCCAGCAAAGTCGAGACCGCCGAGCTTGAAGGACCATCCGTTGGCGTTCCAGGTCCAGTAGGCAATGGGATCGTACACGATGGTCGACCAGACAAAGATGAATACGAGGGCGGGCAGCATACGACCGCGGTCGGCCACGGCACCGATAGCGAGGGCAGGACTGTTGGGAAAAGCAAGTTAGTGACACTGATTCAAGATCTGGGCTCATGTCCGCAAAGTCGCCACCAAAACAGCAACCAACGGGAAAGCTGTACTCACGTAATGGCGGCGAACATGCCCTGGTACAAGCAAAACAGCAGGTCGGGAATCTTGCTGCTTCCCACACTGGGTTGGCCGAGGACCTTCATCAGACCAAAATTGGACAAGTCACCAATATAGGCGCTTCCCGTGTGACTAAAGGTTAGGGAGTAACCCCAAAAGAACCATTGAAATCCAACGACGGCAATGCTCATCATCGACAGCCATATCAGCGACAAGGCTGACTTGCGCCGTGCCAGTCCGCTGTAGAAGAAGCCGACACCCGGTACCATGAGGAGGACAAGGGCCGACGAGGTCATGATCCAGGCAAAATCGCCAGACTATATAGAAGAAGCAGATGAGTTGTCAGTGGCATGCTTGAAGTTGTATTGCAGATGCCTTGACTCCAGAGGATATGGATCCAACCACGTACCGAGTAGTAGACGTTCAGGTCCTCGGTCAGCGAGTCGCCGCCGTTGCTGGCGACACCCGTCGTACCATTGTACGTTTCCAACGGCCCTGCCGACATGGCCGCGTATTTCTTTTCTTATATCTGGGGTCCGGTACTGCAATAGTGTCGTTTGTCGACGTCGACGCCCCCAAAGAATGGTTGGATGGGCTAATTTGTAGATGCAGAGAGGCAAGCGGTGAGGAAGCCAGGGGAGCAAGCAGAACCAAACGAGCAAGCCAAGGAAACAAGGTCTGGCTGAAAGAAGGAGGGAGATGCACAAGATATGTATCCTGCACGCTCCTCCCAGCCGAGTGAGCGCTTGCTTTTGCCCACCGTATTCTGGTCCATCGTGCCTGTGCCTGTGCCAGTGCAGCCATGCTGTGTATGACCTTGGGGCGCCGCCAAGTTCCGCATTCGCTGCAAGGCGCCGAGATTAAGCTGACCAACTTGGTTGACACCGCGAGCTGATATGACTTCCCGGCGCAGGCTGGCTCCCACGGGCAGACGCCAAGACCGCCAAAGTGGGACCTTGGAAGCCCATCAGCCGCCCCACCAGAGATAAGGCTCGCCGTGTCGAGCATGGATTTATTCCAAAAAAGTTCTTTGAGCAGGCAGACACGGCAGCCACGCGAGTCGTTGGGTTTGTTGGCTGGACTTGGTCATCAGATCCGTTTCTGGACGACGGCCTGGCGGTTTGGAGGGCTGCTCTGCTGCTCCTGGATTGACCTGGAAGCTGTGGACTCGTTAGAAGGAAAGAAAAGACAAGTACCGTCAGTGCACGCACTTTTGCGCGTGCATGTACATCTCACACCCGATCCGGGAGCTGACAATATGAACTCACAAGGGAACCAGGCACGCCCAAATGAACGAGTGCTACCTCGTCTTATCAGCCACTTGGCAGGCTGCGAAGACCCCAGGGCGCCAGTGCTCTGGGCAGAGTGGGCCAAGACTTAAGACCAAAGACCCAAACGCAGCGATAGAGATACGTCCGTCGAGCATACTGACGGACGGACTGCCTGAAGGGCTAGGGGGCTGTTGGATGCGCTGGTTCGGGTTCTAATAATGTTCGATATTGCCTGGAGACGAATAGGATTCTTCGTCCATGGATGGAGCGTGCTGTGGACGGGACTCACCAGCCAATGGGCAAGGTAACCAACACAGGAGCCATGCGTCGTGTCAATTACACGAGTGACTGGCTGGCATCTGCCGCTGCAAGCGACCCACGCCATGGGCCACTCCTGCTGTCGCGCAAGCGCCACGTGCAACCTGATATATGCATCGTCCAGCGAGATCCGAGAAAAAGAGTTTATCCAAGTGCGAGGTGCGGTTACGCAAAGCGCAAAGCGCAATGCGCAAAGCCGAGACCGGAAGCGTCAAGTTCAAAATAGAGGAAAAAGAAACAACCCACTACAGAAAGATCGGATGGGGTGCTCGTGTGCGGTCAACTTGTTCTGGTTGCTTGCTTGCCTGCCTGCCTCCTGGCTGACTGTTGGTTGGCGGGAGAATAAGGACCGCTTGCTTTTTATTCTTATCTTGAACTTTCTCAGCCTTGTGTGTGACCCCACCGGCTTGGCCAATCCGCACCCCAGTCGACCCGCGCTCGCCGTCCTTTTAAATCGATAAGGCTGTCCAGCTGTCCAGTTTCTGTTAGGTAATAGCTCGCGTTTATCGCAAGACCCCTGTCAGCCCTACGAGACCTCGACATCTGGGCGTGTCTCGACGTTGGAGAGCGAGTACTTTGGTACATTCCATGTGCCAGCCAGTGATTCCAGTCCTCCGCAACTCAAGGTGTCACGGCTGCAATGAGTTGGCTTCATGCTGCAGTGCCAACCGGACATCGACTTGATGCTGGTCTGGTGATCGAGGTCTTCAGCTCTTCTTGCCGATGGCCCGAAGCTGAATCCAATGTAATAATGCAACTAACCAAAACAGAGATTGTCTTGACTTCAAGCTCCCAAGATGATCTCTATCGGAACAGGCATGCAGAAAAGGTTTCCATGTCGTCCATCATCAGAACACGCACGAGCCATATGCTCTATATCCATCATGGTACGAATCTGCCAGAAATCAACTACATCGTTCAGTACTAGAATACAATGACAATGACAACCACCCTTGGTAGCATCTAGACCAAGATCTCCAGTTGCATGGTCAGATCGGCGTTTTACAAAGTGCAAGCACACTGTACTGCACATGCCCCTCCAAACACATCCATCCAATCTGATCCAAGCGCAGAATCACCCTTTACACATGTCAAGTCGACGACTTGCATGTACACAGTACAGTATCAGCAACCAATACCACCACACACTCTCCCGGATTTCCACAGGGGCTGGGTGGCTGCGTCTGGCAGGGGTAACCCCCTATCGTGACTTGAGCACTGCGACAAGTGGGAGGTTTGTTCCAAACCTTGCATTGCATCTGTGCCTCACACATGTCCCAGATCTCAACACAAACCGAAAGTATTGGTGTGATACAGCACGCAGATCATTCGTTGCTTTTTTTTTTTTTTTTTTTTTTTTTTTTTTTTTTTTTTTTTTTTTTTTTTTTTTATACCTCGGACAGGAGCAGTACTTCGAGACTGGTAATGGTGTTGACTTCTCCGCGTAGATCGAGATGAGACCAGATTATCCTTTGAGATTTGCCAGGGCTCTATGCATACCTATCGGAAGTTTTAGCGACACCGAGTTGCCACTTGGTACTATAATCTGAATTTTCCTCCATGGCAGATATAGAACTTGTATAACATCTCGGCATACCTCCAGAACTTATCCAATGTCTGCGCCCAAGTTCACAGCCTGACGCAGTAAGCTGATCAAAGGCCTCTAAAATCGTTTCCAGTTCTTGTCGCTTGCATGCGTGCCGAGTAGGCTCATGCCAAACCCACCTGTGCCTTGGGCCAGGCCACAAGATCATCCCATTCAGGTCCAAGATTTAGCACTGCCACTGCAATGCCTCGTTTTGCCCAGCCCTCCAAAAACCACCTCGTTGTCACCCTATCGATCAAGGCGAACCAGTAAGTCAGGATCACCAGCGAGACTGCATCCTTGGCCGCTAGCAGATCCAAGAATTCGGCTGGTAAGCACCAAGGCCAGAACATGACGTCCAGCCACGAACGCGGCCAGGCATCGATGTTATGGGCCCAGGTCCGGAGAGCCAGCGCGGCCAGAAGCCTGCTGTCCATGACCTCGAGTGACGCAGGAAGCTGGTCCCTTGTCATTCCCAGCATAAATTTCTGGTAGTCATTGTACTGGATATCTGGAGGATCCATGTTATGCCCAGTGGCCGACATGAGGTTCTGCAAAAGGCTGTCGATTCTCTCTAATGTGTCTTCTTTGATTTGCGCCTCCCTCTTTAATACGGCGGCATTAGCGAGATCCTCTTGTTGACGAGGAGGGTGGGATTCATCGCCAGTGCTCATCAACGGAAAATCAGAGTTGCGCGTCAGTGGCACAACTGAAGAACGCATGGTAAAGGCACTTCGCATCGCCTTGATGGTGTCAATTACGATGGTCTGGAAGTCGTCTGGCGGAGCACGACGAGCATGATCAAAGTTGTAGATGATGATGGCCAGCGCAAAGGCGATGCATGCTAGCCAATTACGATGGTTGATGGATGTGACTTCAGACCGGAACTCGGTGATGGCATTGCCAAGATGTGTGCAGGCCTGGAGGATATCTGGATTTTCGAGGTCGTGAAATACAACGCCTGGTTTGCGACGAGCACCAGTCATCGATCGAGAAGGCTGAGTGCCAAGAATTGCCGTCGGCGCCTTGGACTCGCTTGATGTGCGAAGGTAGTTGATGTGCAGTAATGCCACACACCGCAGAGCCTCGACAACATACGGCCCTCCGCGGATGATGGGTGTTACTGCAAGAATGGAGGTGTGCGTCAGTAATGAATAGCACTACTCTGGGTATGTGGTTTGGAGCCTTGACAGGAGACTCCGCACCCATGCCTGTAACAAACAAACAGAACGGGAAGGGCTTCAACTTACGAGCTATGCCTCGCCTCCAGATGTGCGACGAAGTAGAGCTGTCTCTCAATGGGACCGAGTCGGCGGTAAAGGCAAACCAATGAGCTATGAGCTTGTCACGGGCAGCTGGCTCCAGTCGGGGACAGAGACGGGGAGAAAGCAACGTGGGCTCTTGGTCGGCAGGGTGGTGCTTGTCATGGCGATCCTTGCTCGGTGCGCCAGCAGCTCGGTCGATTCGGAAGGTCAGGACCGAGTACTGGCCCCGAGCATTCTGGTGAGCATGCGTACGGCTGCGATGGGCCGGCGCTGAGCCTACTAGGGCTGAAGCTAAGGGCGCTGCAGGATTTGAGGATGATGCTCCCTGGGAAGCAATTTGGCCCTCGGTGCCCAGGTCCAGATAGTCGCAGCGCAGGCCCTTCTTGTCGCAGTTCCTGCAGATCGGGGCTTGGAGATCACACTAGCACACGGCAGATGGGCATTAGCTCCCACGTTGGCTGCTTGCGCTGGGCTGAGCCGCAGACAGAGCCGCAGAAGGACTCAAGGTAAGAAAAGGAGAAGCAGGAGGGGTGACTTGCCCTGATGTGCTTGGCCTTGCACTGGCCACAGCCGTTGCGAGACTTGTGGTGGAAGCGTCTTGTGCCGCCTCCCATGCTCGGACGAGGAGGTGGTGGCAGTCTTGGATGAAGGTGGTGCTGGTGCTGGTGCTGCAAGATGTCGTCGTCGTCGTCGTCGAGGACGCGTGTGGAGGAGCTGGCGCATGGCGCAAGAGAAGGACGGCTGGGCTGGGCTGGGCTGGGCTCGTAGCGCGGCAGGAGGTCAGGCTGGCAGCTGCCCTGGTGGCTATGGCCATGGCCGGGAGGGCGGAAGGTGCTCTGATCTCGCTTCACAGGCCAAGAAGGGCGCACTTGCATGGTCAATTGATGGGTCGCCGTTCAAGACCCACTTTGCGAGGATGGTGATTGTGTGTGACAGGCAGGGGTCGCCCAACGGTTTTGCTTCCTTCCGGTCCTTTGGCCCTTTCATTAATTCCCCGCCCGACTGACAAATAACCTTGGACGGCAGGTACCTGGGTACCGAGGACCTTTGCTTCCTTTTGCTCCTTCCAGAGACAGGTTGACCGTATTCTTGATGACTCCAGGCCACGAGTTAAGATTACCTAACCAGCACCTGACGAATGCACAAGTGGAGAGAAGGCTGAAAGCATAATTTACCGCGCCAGCAAAGAAGCAGAAGGCGCTGCCAAGTTGAAGTGATCATCGTATGATCGTTTGCTGGACCCACTCAAGCACTTGCAGCACCTGCAGATTCAATCACGAATCGAGATTCGGTGCTCGCAATGCCTACTTGAAGGATTCTGGCAATATCAACGTGCAATGATGACGATTCGGTTAGACGCTGGCGTCCAATGCAACGCAAGCTGGTTGGTGATGCTCCAGCCTGCTTTGCCTGCTTTGTCTGCTTCCTGGCCCGCCACTGGGCGCTGTGATTAAAGTGATGTTGCATGCTCGAAGCTCGAGGATGCAATGCAACGCGCCTGTTCAGCACCCGGAACATTAGGAGTAAGATTCCCCGCAATAAGCACACTCTACCCTAACCCTGGCTGACGTGACGCTTTGGGCCAAAGGTGGACTTTTGCTGACGCATCAGCAGCCAGCCCACACAAGGGGTCGAGCTGACAGGGGCCCCCGGACCTGCAGCTTTGCTGGCAACAGCCCTGTGGCGCAGCCCTACCCAGGCCCGCTAGGGCCTCTGAAATGGATCTTCTGGGGCTCCATCGAGACCTTGGGCTGTCGAGTAGTCGTCTTGCGACAACAACACGAGGCCATTCACCGCCAGCCTTCTCCCAAATCCCATCCCATCCACGCCTTTGGTCTTCCAGCCCGCCGCGCCAACATCAACGCCAACGCCACTCGCAATATCTCGCTCACAACAGTTACAATGCCGCGCCGCTACGACTATGATAGTGATCAAGAACGCCTTCCCGAAGGCATGGTGCGCGTGGGCTACGACGCCGACACCCAGGTCTACACGTTCCGTGATGTCGACGGCAGCCTGTGGGAGGGTCCGCCTGGCTGCCAGTACGGACACATGACCAAGGTGGCCAACGGGCCCAAGCCTCCTTCCGACCTCACCAATATCGACGTCGAGACTGCCGGTGCCGATACCGCCAGCCATGACGAGCAGCCCCCGAGCTACGACGAGAGCGAGGCCACGGTGCCGTTCCTCTCGAACTTAGGCACACACACAGGCACACACCGCGCTACGAGTCGCTGGGGTGACAGCTTCGGCATGGCCAAGCACTGGCGCGCCGAGATGATGCCGCTGCTCAATTTCTTCATGATCCTCGCCCTCTTCCTTGTCGGCTTGTTCTGGTTCTTGGGCTGGGCCACGAGCTCAAAGTCTCTGGCTCACTGCGACACAGGCAGCCACGCACACCAGATCCAAAAGGGCGAATCGTGCTGGAGCATTGCGCAGATGCACGGTATTGACGTCGACCGGCTCAAGCAGGCCAACCACCATCTGGACTGCGACCTCTTGAGGATTGGCGGGCTCGTCTGTGTCCCCGCCATGCCCATGGCCAATCCCCAGGACAACACGCCTTGAGCAAACATACGCCGTGTCTTTGCTGCCACATTCAAGCTTTGTTGACTGTTCGTTTCCTTACTCACTGCCGTTCAGATCCTTGTTGATTTCCGTTATCCCATTTCATGTTGTTTATTTTTATTTTTATTTTTATTTTTGGTAATAGTCTGTACGGAGGATTTTGTCCGTTCCTTGCTATTATCTTCACTGATGCGCCTGGTGCTCCAAATGCACCAGGCTGCATACTTGTTGACATGGTTGTATGTTGACTATTGGTTTTGGGCGTTTTTTCTTTTTGTTTTTGCTGGGTGATTTACGACGTTCTGGGAAGGGTCAGAAAAGCCACCTGTATCAATGTCACTCTGGCTATTTGTTCTTCTGTTTGCCCGGTGCAGTCATCTCAGCTGTATTGAGCTGCGCAAATGTGTCGATCTGCCTGTTTCTGGCTCGAACCCGAGATCTGCAGTAATGAAGCTGTCAATATGCCTTGCGCAGCGGCGTCGAAGGATTGCGCAGTGCACTCATCTTGCTGCAGTAAAGTGGAAGGTTTGTTGGCACATCGCATGACTTCGTCTAGCTCGTGAATGATTTTGATTGCTAGATCGAGGTGTTGCGATTGCGCTGTCGATCACCGCAACCCGAAGCCCGAGCGAGCCTGGTACTTGCGGGTGAGTATCGGCTATTCAGCTTGTTTTGCCATACTTTTTGTATGTGTTCGCTTGCGGCTAGCAGTCTTTATTTCTTGCTAAATGAACGCATATGCTGACTGGGGTTACAGCACGATTTCCTCCTTCAGCAAGAAGTGAAGACTCATGTTCGTCATCTTGTATGCAGCGTTCGCTTTTCGATCAAGCTGCCGCCCAACTGAGCCTGACCATTTGTTGCTGCCGCGGCTCAGCTCGCTTGGCTGTTTGAAGACGCATCCCTCAATCGTATTCTCGGAACGAATGTCAACCGAGATTCACGTTCGTGACAACAAGGGATGCATTGTGCATTCGGCGATACCTGATGGCATTGATCAGGCAGTGTACAAGCTTTTGCTAAACCTAAGTGGGTGTGGCTGGCATCCAACCGTTGAATTTCCTGGATGTGTCTTGAAGCTCGGCGATACTTTCGCTTGAGCCTGAGACAGCCATCTTTTTGACACTTTGGTGCCCGGCTTGTTGCCAGATCATTTCGAACCTAGGCCTGTTGATAGAATGAGCATACGCGGCTTAGAAGCTTTTGAGCCACCTGTCATTTGACATCTCAGCCCAAGGCGTGCCTCGGTGGAAGCAAACTTGTGAGTTCTTGTTCTAGACTCTAACCGCTGCTACTCTGCTTCTCCTCTGGTTCACAGTGGCAAACATCCGCTCAGCTTCTCCCGTTCCCTCTTGATGCAGTCAGTCAGCCTCAATACGCATTTGGCTGTCGGAGGATAGACGACCCCTGCGTGCTGCCGGCTGGTGATACAGGGCTTTGTTGCTTCTTCACACCAAATTGAGATGATCGACTGACAGCTAGGCAATCATCACCCATGATTCCCCAAATATTTGCGCCTTTCATTGACACACCAGCCTTTTTCACCGCCTTGTTTACCAGGGAGGGGCACAACCTTTTGCGGCTGGCTCATGCGGCTTGTCGACCTGTTTGACACCCTAAACACTTGTTCAGAGTTGACGTCCACATAAGGCTTGTCATGCTCAACGCCACAAATGACTCCCAACGAGCAGATACAATAGTCTGGGCTTGCATCAATCTTGCATGGAGGAACGCAATTGCATGGTGTCAGTGTGGTCAGGGATACTGAACGCTCAAAAGGGTACGTCTCATCGAACCATGTGAAAGGATCGTGCAAGACAGTATGGTCTATATTAGGGAATGTTTGGCGACACTATCGAACAGCAACCAGAGTTCTCGAGAGGCTAGAACAAGCGATTGCTTCTCTTTGGGAGCTCATTTGGCCCCGGGGCATTGCCATTCCGAGATGACCTCAGATTATATCGAGGCATCGTACCATTTTCCGAGTCGATGCATTATTGCGAGCTGCTTGTCCCGGTCGGCATCCGATCGAAGTCTCTGGCAATGCTGTCGGTGCCATGTCATAAGACTTGGCTGCCCGGGAAAACAGTTCTTGCAGTGGCAATGGAGGCGTTGGATCCCTTGACGGCTGAAGCCACGTTATGTCTCCCAGCTTTCCTTATGATGCATCTTCCAAAGGTGGCTATTGCAAATATGTGAGGGACGGAGCATTGGTCCCTGTCTTCGTCTAAGATTCTCGCTTCTTAGATTGCGAATTCCGGCGCGAACAGGTCTCCCTTGCGGTCAGGGAACAGCCAGAACAGCTTCCAGAGTCCAAACACATGTTCCAGATATTTGGCAACTAAAACCTACACCCTTTAGCAGCATATGGCTGACTGGGATGCGCGTTGTGTCTTACCACCCCCCTTCCCCCATATGATACCTCGGCCTAAGTTGTCTAACGGTGAGTCGCAAGGGGACCTCTCTTCCCAACTTACTGCTGCCATGTGCATCCGGGCCGGCCCTGACCACGAGGAAGCCACGTGCGGCGCATTCTTTGTATGCGTTTGTCGAACATGGCGGCCAATGATTTCCGTTTGGTTCGAAGCCGTTGCAAATGGATGCACCACTCGCAGCTACCATACAGATTGGGCCAGTGGCAGTTGCGCCGTCCCGTGTTTTTGACCCTGCACACGGCTGGACTGATAATAGAAACATGATTACCAAGACGACGAGCGACTCATCATTGCGGCCCGGACGAGACGTGGTTGTGACTTGGAGTTGATTTGATATTGTTGCAACCAGCCTTGTTGCGACAAGGCTGCGAAAGCTGGGTTTGGTGTTCGAAGAAAGAAAGAAAAAAATAGAAAAAGAACAAGAAAAAGAAAAACAAACCACGCTCCCCAAAAGAACACTCGCATTTGACCCGTTGTCGGTCGTGGGTCCAAGGGCATGACTACCGACCAAAGGCTAGCTTCTCAGCTCGATCGTAAGTGAACGTTTTAAGACCAGGATTGTCGCCATTCTCCTTTGTATTTGCAGCATCGCTAATACACTTACTAGAGCTGCGTGAATCAAGGATTCGGGCGAATACAGAGATTCAGCCCAGCCGAAACTCTCATGATCTTGTCGCCATAATCATCCCATGGTTGCCATTCGGAAATGACCCCCAGGATCACAAGACCGAACAAAGTCCCAACTTTGCCTTGAGTGGCCTAGCATCGTCGACGCTTGGTGCCTCGGTTGCCGGCCTCTGCCATATCTGAAAGCTCTCGCTTGTTGAAAGCGACCCGTTCTCTTAATACAGCCGCGTTCCTCGATGAGCAGAGGTAAGCGAACGTCAAGCCACTCCTACCCTGTCCACGAAGCTCCGGCCTTGATCCGAGTTGAAGATATAAAGCCTCTTCTACGGAACTCTTTGTCTGTCATTTCTTGCGCCACCACCTCTACGGCTATTTCTAGCCACACTTCTTCGACCTCGCCATCGATAGCCAACGTTCTCCTGCAACAAGCAGCCCCAGATTCGCCGTCCTATTGTACGGGTTCCCCAGACGCGCTGTTGCCTTGTCGCCTTGATTTCGAGTCTTATTGGTGTGCACGATCATCCACTCTGTTTGATCTTGTTTTTCCAGGCCGCACAGGATAGCCACAGGGGGCGCTCGTACATGCAGATTTTTGCTTGTTACTCCAACAACTCAAGCACCGCCGAAGCCCTTCCTTCACCACCATGTGCACTTACTACTACCTCCACCACCACCACATGTACCCATGTACACGCGACATCGAATTTGTCATACACTACACATACTGTGCGGCCGCCACTTTTGACGAGGTTTCGCAGACGCAACAAGCCTGCAACAACACCTTGTATCACGATCAAGAAAATGGGAACCCAGGCATTGACTTGAATAATCCGTGTGCTAGTGGCGGGTGTCTGGCCAGCCCGAACTGCAGCCTTGGCAGGTGCAGACTGCAGGAACTGAATGGCCGCTGGATATGCTGCCAATGTGGTCGCGGCAGCAACAAGTATCCCCGCTGCCACCACCCCATGAAGCGAAGCCCGGATACACTCTGCTATCACCAATGTTGTCAAAGCTGCCAGCCGGACGGCCGAGGCAGGCGATGAAGCAGTGAGCGCTGAGGTCAAGCTGACACATGAGAGGTCTTCGAAACCTGCGGATTGAAGCGAGAAGTACATGCTCGAGTCACATCTGCTGGACAGTGAAGGCAGCATCGTGGATAGTGCATGACTGGGAGCACAATGGGAGGCATGATAACAGGTGGTTTGGCCGGAAAGGTGCGGCCGCCATCGTTTACGGCCCCTATTTTTCTTTTTGTTGTGTTTTTGTTCTCCTTGTTACGTGACGTCGGGGAAGGCGATGGACTTTTCTGAAAAGTGTTCGTCATCTTGCTGGCGAGGCGTCTGGTATCGCCTTGGCTTGATCTGGCGGGCTAGAAAAAGTAACAAGAGCGTGAAGGGATTTGCCGATGAGCACCAGCTGAAAAGACGCGTCCAAGCATGCGACCACAAAGAAGCATCGGGGCTACGCGAAAGGGAATGCTAGAAGCCAAGTGGCTTGGGTATGGGTGGGGTTCTCGGACAGACTATGCAGTGAGGCTTTGGGCCATTTCGACCTCGAGTCCAGGCTAGGACTAGGAAGGCTTGCAAGGCGACAATGAAGAAAGCAAGCAATATGGGTGCGACGCTAGCCATGCGGACCCGATCTGATGGCCCAGATCGGAGGCGTCTGTCATCCACGAGGTTCCATCCATCAATCTCCATCAAACCATCCATGACCTGGCTCTTGCACACAGCAACCCTTGGGTTCTCAGCATGATGAGTCCAGCCAGGTCCAGCTGGCTGGGCCGCAGCCTTGTTGTCGAACAGTGGACGACAGGAGGGCGAGCAATTCCAAATGCCCTTGGCCAATCGACTGACTACGACGCCGAAACAAGACGAAATCCTGCCTGGTTCCTCTTTCGCCATGTGCTGACAGCCCTTGCGCCCATTTTCAATCTTGGAAGATTCAGGGCTCCATGACGGACGCCGCACGTGAAAGGACCCCGTTGCAAAAAATCACGCCTGGAATGGACGATACGAAGCCGCCTCACAGTGCGCTCTGCCATGCAAAGCACATTTTCGACTATATCTTGCACCTCCCACACTCGCCAGCATGGTGGCTCCTGTCTTTCGAGCATTACCTATCTCATCGGCTACCTTATCCATACTTGAGAATTGTCTTGAGCTTTGTTGGTGGTGTTTAGTTGAGACAGAGCCTTGCTAGCATATATCGGATTCCAGTACACCTAATACCTCGGTGGTTGGTTATTTTCTTCTTTCTTTTCATTTTCCATTACATCTCTGGAACCCGACGGAACGCGATTCGCAAGCGAGAAGTTGACGACGACGACGACGACGACGACGACGAAATCTACCGGCACAAACACACTTGTGTGATACACCTCCGACCGGACCGAGCAATGTGTCATCAAATAACCTATGCACTACCTTGCGAGCACGTACGAACGGATATAGTCTACTGTGCTGCTGCTGGAGACACGGACTATGAATTGAAACCAGCATCGCCATTCAGCAGTTCTCGCAACGGGTACTCGGGAGGATCGTCCTCAAGGCACAAGAGAGACAAGGGCAAAAAGAGCTGTCGCGACTCGCCCAGAGACAAGGGTAAAGAAGGACCGAGATCGCATAGCAGATCCCTCTCCAGACGAAAGCCATGTCGAAACCTCACAACACAAGCCATTGCGTACCCGTTGCCGCCAAGCTTTGAAGGGAACCCATCGACGGCCGCCCTATCGCCATTGTTGCCCAAGTGTCCGTTAGCTCGGTGTCCATTTGAGGCGCTCAACCGGTGCTGGAACTGTTGCTGGTGTGGAAAGGCTTGGAACGAGCAAGGGCGGTGCAGCTGCATCATGATTATTGAAGGAAGCCAGGTGCGTTGTGAGCACATCTGCTGCGAGACCTGCACCCCGGCTGGGGTGATGTGAATCTCCAGCATCTTGGGCTAAGCTTGGCTGGGTGTAGGGATTGGTGGACTGGTTGGTACAGCTGGATTCCTTGATCGGACTCCTCAGCACGAATGGTCGTCGGTGATCTTTCCTTCGCTTCTCTCTTTTCCCTGGATCTTTCCTTTTCCTACCTTCCCGCTAGGCGTCAAGGGTAATTCTTGCGAACTCGAGCAAGTTGGACGGATGGCTGTCAGATTCTTGTTTCTCATTTTTGCTCTATGTTGATCACTTTGCTGCAAAGGGGAAATTACGGCTATAGATCCGACAGGCTGCCGGCGATGGTGCTTGTGAAGGCTGAAGGTCGGTGCAGCCCCAGGGCTGTCGTCAGGCTCACGCATAGTCGCGGAGGAGTTTCTGGTCATTGCAACCCTAAGGACATTCTTGATCCGCGGGGGAAATTAGCGCGGGCGATTCTGGTCCCCTGTCCTGTCCTTGTTTATCGGTTTTGTTTTATTTTTGCTCATTTCATTTCCCTTGCTTTTGATGTTGCTTTTTTTTTCCCCGCCCTACGCCGTCGATCTTACGATAATTACATACAATATGCATATTCACTTACTGACGGTATGAGAACGTTTTGGCCTGTTTGTTTTGAGTTTGTAGCATGTTTTGTTTTTGTGGCCGTGAGTCTTGGAAGCGATGTGCGAAATCACAGCCCTGGGAAACGGTATAGCGCTTCCCTGGCAGATGCTGCGCATCCATCTTCGTATTGCGCCATGGCTACTCGAAAACAAAGAAACAAAAACAACGAGGCTGTGGGTTTCCAGAAGAGGGATGGAAACAGCAAAAAGAGGCGTACGGGTGGGCTCTCCCAGGTCGCTCGCCGCCGGCCCAGCCAATGGCGGGCGCCTGGCAAAAGCAGGAATAATGAATGCATGGACCCAAAACACCGGAAACGCGGAACAGGCGGCGCCAAGCGCCAATTGGCCGAAGAAGAGGGAGCAAAGATGACCAGTAACAATTTCTTGCACGGCGCGGCTTTGCTTGCGAGCATGTGGGATTGTGTTGAGGGGTGGATGGGCTGAATGGGTCGACACTTGGAACGGGGAGGGCATGCAGGTAAGATCTTGCACATATGCAGGCTGAGGATCTCGCATACAAGACTTCCAGAAACAGCTAGGTTGCGAGCAGCCGATGCGTCACAGCTGGGGCTGGAACAAGAGGGCCAATACATGTGGGAGGTGGAGCAGACGGCGCACTCCAAGGGAAAGTAACAACAAGGAGGAGGGGGAGGAGAAGGAGAAGGAGAAAAAGAAGAAATGGAATGTGGACGCATTTGCAAGCTCTGAGGAGGAAAGAAGAAGAGGCAGGGAGCGAGAGTGAGAGTGAGAGTGAGAGCAGGCCAAGAGGCGTGGCTCAGTGTCAGTGATCGCCAAAGCAGCCTGTTGTGTCGCATTGGCTTGCTCTCCCCTACACCGACTTTCTCCCACTGTCGACGCTGTCCTCGATTCTTTGTCTTTGTTCACTCTTGGCTGCGGCTCCCGTAAGCAGCAGCCAGCTGAAGCTCTCGGCCCAACGACGCGAGGCAGCTATCAGGAACCTGTGTCGGGGACAAGCGAGCGGTAGCCTTGAGCCACGCGCGCCAAAAGCAGCCAGGCCCGCGAGATCACCGACAAGATTCGGGATCCAGCAACCAGGCGGCTGGGCCCCGAGATGGTGGAGAGACAATGGCTTTCGCAAGAGGATATGAAGGCCCGCCAATATAGCGGGATCATACCAGTCCAACATGGCGGGTTCGGTTCATACTGCTTGCTCAAGGCCCTCAGTTCCCGATTCTAGCTTCGCTCGCCGGCCTCTTCTGCCACGTATTGCTTGCTGACTTACAAGTATGTGTAGGGTCTCTATTGCCTGCTATCTCTGCTCTTCTGTACGCGAGTTCATCCTTTTTTTTTTTCCCTCCTTTTTTTCCCCTTCTTTCTCTCTCTCTCTCTTGTCTCGATCCTCCCTGCATGCAGGCTGCGATCAGGTTACCAGAAACCTGGTTCAGATCTGTCCGACATGGATCCAAGACCACGAGCGCGCGGAAAAGAGATGTGTACATCGTACATGAGTTCATGATGATGGGCCATGGCTGTGCTACCCGGGAAGGATGCCTGTGCAAGGGGGAGGAGAAGAAGAAGAAGAAGAACAAGAATAAGAAGAACAAGAAGAACAAGAACAAGAAGAACAAGAAGCAGAAGAAGATGCGGGAATCCTTCCGTCTCCGGCTGCTTGGGCCCTAGTTTGGGGGTAAACGAGCCTGGGCGCTGCAGAATGGGGCCATCTTGTGCATGTTTGAGCATGTCGTGTAACGTCGCTAACCGCGAGAGCTGAAGAGATCTGGAAAGGGTCGTCTGCAAGATCGCGCCCGGCGTGGGACCGGCAAAGCCGCGCCCAGGTAAGTGGATCACATTGCTTGTTCTTTTTTTCCTTTTCTTTTTTTTTTCTTTCCCCCTTCTTCTTTTCTTGCTTTCGTTCTTTGGATCCCTCTCGCTTTGCTCTTTCGTCTAGTTCTGGCCGTCGTTCGGCTGGCGCTTGAATTGCTCGGGCATCAACCCGAGACCAGCATGCGAGACACGGTCTGCAGGAACCCCTGAGCACGGCTTCATGGGGTTTGTTGCTGTGGTTCTTGGGTGAGAAGGAAAGCTCCTGATGGCGATAATGATACGGGGTACTTGGGAAGTCAAGCTTACAAACGGAAGAGCAGGCTTGAGTGTGGAGGTCAGGGTTGATTCTCTCGGTTACGCACATGGTGCTTCACGAGTCTCCATGTTCAATCCTCATCTGCGCACGTCCAATCAAACAAGGCCCAAGACAGCACCACCAAGATGCCATCTGAATGTTTCTTCTTCATGGCTGGGCCCGGTTGCAGATTCCACTGCGACAACCCGAGACCCAAATCTGGGAATGGATATGTTGTTTCTTGGCCCCCCTGCCCTGCCTGGCAGCCCAGCGAGGAGCGCCGGGGAGGCCAAGCATGTCCCAATGCGTCCTGGGCAAGACGCAAAGCTGGCACTGACATGCACGTCATGCTGCTCGCGGGGCTCACGGACCGCTGCGGGAGATGGTCTCGCATCGTGGACTGCAATAAATCGGCGGTGGACCGGAGGAGGAGGAGGAGGAGGTGGTGGTAGTAGTGGTGCAACCAAAAGCGAGCAAGGAAACCAAACTCTAAACGCCCTCTCCCTCTCCCTCTCTCTCTCTTCTCCCGTCTTCTCGGTGATCATCGTCTCTCTGTTTTGCCTCATGGTCACTCTTGGTTTTCTCTTGCTCTCTGCCCCAGTTTCAACCCGGAGTACCGGCGAAAGGTGTCTTGGAAATCCAAGACGAGGCTTCAACGCCTTACCGTGGACCGTGGTCCTGACTGGGATGCCATTACAAACTACTGTTCTCTCTCATCAGAACACTTGCGCGAGTAGATGCACGGCATAACGCAATCTGGGACACACAATACGATTATTGTCATTATTGTCGCTGCCGTGTTGACTTGTTTGGGCCAAGCAAGCCATGACGAGAGAGAGAGAGGCGGCTGCGCAACCTTGACGAGCCGGCCTGGCGGTGTGCGTGTGTCGCGCGAAATATAAAACATCTGTTGCCAGACCTAAGACCGTGATCGTCTCTCTTGGTGTGGAGGGCGTTGAGTCGTCTGGATCTTTTGTGACCAGACAGAGAGAGAGAGAGAGGGAGAGAGAAAGGTTGAAACTTCATAAGAAGGACACCAAGGACCATCTCGTTTGAGACCTTTTTTCCCCCCAGATATCAAACACCACTCAGGAGCAAGTGTGATATTCACATCATTCCCGGAACTGAGCCGCATTGCAGCGTGCAAGCAATAAGTACAAGAACAACAACCACCAGCACCACTATTGGATATCGAGTCCTTGCTCCTCCAGTTCCAGCCCATCCGCATCTCCCACTCGCCACCCGACCAAGCCCACACCATCCCCATTCCTCAACAATAATGTGTGTCGGCCACCCCAAGCGGCATCCGTGCCAGCACACATCCGTCTCGTACAACCACTGCGTCTCGGCGCGCTTCGACCGCACCACGGGCCTCACCACGCCGTGCACAAACACCACGTACGCCGCGCCCATCGACACCGAGTCCAAGTGCACCAACCAGCTGTGCTACTTCCAGGAGCTCGGCCGCATGTGGATCTGCTGCAAGTGCCGCAACGGGCCCAACGGCGTCGGCTGGTGCTCGTACGACCGGCCCCGCGTCGAGGTCAATGCCATTACAGGCCAGGCGGAGCAGTTGACGGCGTGCGATCACTGCTGTTGCTGGAATTGTACTTCGTATCGTGAGTTTCCTCTTTTTTTTCTTCTTTTTTTTGGATTGTTGTTGGTGGCTTTTCGCTTGTAATCAACGGCTTACGTGGTCCCATTCCCGCCTCCCTCCTCACATTGAGAACAAGACACACCCAGCTGACAATCGTGGCTCCTTGCCACTCCTTGGTATGCAGCCAGTGGAGCACCGCCTACGTCCAGTCGTAGCGGCTCGTCCAAGCATAAGAAGCACCACAGCTCCAAGCACAAGTCGTCGAGCCACGGCGGGTCGTCCGGCGCGGGCGGCGGCGGCGGCGCTCACGACTACCAATGGATTGAGATGGACTACAGCACCAAGGGCTCCTCGACGTCTTCTTCGTCGCACAAGAAGAGGAAGAACAAGGAGCGCTAAGGTGAGAGGGGTCGGCGGCGGGGTTTCCGGATTCATTGGTTGGTGGAGTGGAAGAACAGGCCCGGAATCGCGACAATGTGTTTTGCGGGTGTGCTGTTTCCTGATGCTGACAGTTCTTGACATGCAACTGTGGGATTTCCGGAGGAGTGATGTGATCTTTTTTTCCCTGGGGAGATTGTGTTCAATCCTGTGTTAGTATGGATGGAAGGGATTTATCTGAACGGCTTAGAGAATTGCGCAGGCAGACTACGGTCAAAGGCTCCTTTTCTTTTTCTTTTTCTTCTTCTTCTTCTTCTTCTTCTTCTTCTTCTTCTTCTTCTTCTTCTTCTTCTTCTTCTTCTTCTTCTTCTTCTTCTTCTTCTTCTTCTTCTTCTTCTTCTTCTTCTTCTTCTTCTTCTTCTTTTCTCTATTTGTTGTTTGGGAAAACAATCTGCGGATAGGGCAGAGTGGCGGGCGTGTTGGGACTGGCAAACTGGGACTGGGACTGGGACAGGAATTGGGACTTGGAAATGGTGCTGTATTTGTTTTGGGTTTTGTATGTTTGGATTAGACCTCTACCGCAATGGTGACGATTGATTTAGTTCTCTGTATGGGTTTGATTTGTCCATGTGATAATGTGTGTGGTAACTTGCTGTTTGGGCTGTATGCTGTGCAGGCGTGTAGATTGGATTTGTCTTGGATACATACAGTCTACCGTACTTGTGACCAGTGAGTGTAAAAGGTTTTGGCCCAGCAAAAGTAGGTGATTGATGCTTTGCATGTTGTCCTGTATCTAATCTGCTTGCGATCACAGATATGTTTCTCGCTCTGACATATATATTCATCAGGGATATTTTGCTGGGAATGATACCGAGACAGTGTCTCTACGCAAGAGGGTCACAAACCGCCAGAGCTCCAAAAACTACCGACTGACTGGAAGTGAAGCATCAAGGAATATTGTATTCTCTCTTCAAATATTGTTGGTCTCGTAGACGGATCTGGATCTCCGAGACACTCTTCAGGCCGCGGTAGAGAACAAGGAAGGACAAATACTGATTGCAAAATACATGACTGTCCGAGCAGAGAGACGCAGTCGAGGAGTGCTTGGCCTCTACACGTGGTATTGTATTCGACAATCTTTTTTTTTTTTTTTTTTTTTTGACATTTGGGCGGCATTTGAGTTGACCAAGCCCATGTTGGCTTCTCGGAGATATCATCACCATGATCATCTCCTATAACAGCACTACATTGGGGATCCTATGCGGCTGTGTAAGCATGAAACCTTGCGTGACCGACTCATATATCGTACTGTATTACTTGATCCATTGCATCTTTATTCGTAAACCCAAATTCACAAGATGCCACTCTCCATCTGCGCCAATTTATGACCAAACTCACCGCATCACCTTTATCATCATCATCATCACCACCAGCAACGTCACACCCAGCAGACATCACCTGCCCCTCAAGACGACCAGTCTAGAATGAGATGTCCCACGTACAAATACATGAGCCATTACTTGTGCATTTGTGCATATATGCATGCATGCGTGCATGCATGCATGCATACATGCATGAAGCAGGTCACGATGCTGCCAGCCTTGCGCAACCACCGAGGACTGCCTGCCCTCCCATCTCAACGGCAGCGAATGACTGCAAAGAAGTGTTTGCAAATGCTACCGTGGATCAAAGAGTACAGAGTAAGCAAGGCAAGGAGGAGACCCGTCTCTGGGAGGCGAAAGCCAAGGATGGGGAAAATCCGTTGCTGATGTGGACGCACGGGGCTGTAAGACATTTGTTTAGTATTTCCCTCTTCTTTCATTATATAGATATAAATATATAGATATATATAGATGTATATATATCTATATATTCTGCGAGTGGAATAGACTCATTTGGCAGATCCACTGCTGATGTGAAATATTGGTCCAATTTGTCAGAGTGCCTTGTTACTGGGGGTCCATGTCCGACTGACAGATCCGAAAGTAGACTCGAACGCAGACACACACAGCACTCCACTGCGTTCACGCGCGAATCGATTCCAGGATATCGGGAGATGACTTGTGCTCGCAATGACTTTGCACATGCTTGTACGTGCACACGCAGAGGCACGCCAACCGATCCAGTAGCTGAAATCGATGCCTTCAGCAACCTAACCTACCTCTCTTCCCTGTCCCGTTGCCAGAATGTCAGCATTGTGCTCCCTTCTGGTCTCGTCTTTGCACTTGTCCCCTTGTACTTGTGGCTCTGATGATGCATACAATGACCGGTCGGTCGGTCGGACTTGTTTGGGGCGTTGCAGAGTGGCAGAGTGGCAGGATGCGGTGTGCCACGTGGAGGTCAACCCGACCCAGGCCAGGGCCAAGGCCAGGGCCAGGCCAGGTCCACGGCATGCCATGCCATGCCACGTTTTTGTTTTCTCACGCGACGATCCGTGGAATCACCTGATCAAAGTACCAAGGGGGAAACATCAGCACCCCGTGAAGGTGGCTTTGGGAAACAAGACCAAAAGGTAAGCAGTGGAAAGCAGTGCATCGCAGAGCAGACAAGACCCGGGCGCATGCGAATACACATGCGAATCCACATGCGAATCCTCTCGTATGCATCTGACAGGATAGCGTAATGCAACTGTCAGCACAAATATCAAGGCCAGACTAGGGCACTCTGAAGCTGGTACATTCCAAGTTGCAAATGAAGTGACGCATCAGCAAAACCAAACCAAACCAAACCAAAAAAAAAGAGTCAATCCAGTTAGAGTGCATTGGTCCCAATAGATGGATTATTGGAGGCATAATTAGAGTTGGGTCCAAGCCATTCTTGGCTTGCACAGCGTGGAAAAGGTCAATTTCAGCTACTGTGGTACAAGCAAGAGGAGGCTGTTGTTGGAAGCTTGGCTGTGTGGATTGATCGCATTTGATTGCATTGGATTGGAAAGAAGTGAAAGTCTTGTTTCTGTTGTCTGTGCATGCGTGCGTGATGGGCACTGAGAAGAGGAGATCGACTCCTGATACGAGAAGTGACGGACAGTCAAATGCTTTTGGTACCAGAAAGGAAGTACTCGATTCTCGGGAGATACCCCCCTCACTAAGACAAAGTCCCGTTGACCTGTCAAGCGGGCGAGACCAAGGCGCTGGCACAGGTCTCTCGGTACTTGCAGACCGGGCCGGGCTGTCAGAGGCAAGGCGCAGAGGATCCGTGCGTCAGCGGAGCACAGCAGCCACGTGTTTTGCTGCAGGCGTGAGACAGGGATCCGTGGCTTGGGGCCCCCCCATCCCCATCCCCCATTGTTTCTCCTCTTCCTCCTCTTCCTCCCTCTTTTGCCGCGTGGCGCGTTCCCTTCCCACTTGGCCCCAGTGGCGGTTGAGATTGGCAGTTTGAGAGCCATGTTTGCACGCATCTGTTGTGTCCATCTAGTACCGTGATTCTATGTGGATATGCCAACACCGACGGTGCTCGGCATGTTCCTGTATACTATTTCAACCAGCGGGGCCCTGGAGCGAGTCATGGCCGCCGTTGGTGGCTGACGGAATGCTTGGCAGGTACCAAAGTATCTTTGTGTGTTGTGTTGTGTGTGTTGTGTGTGTGTTTCTCTCTCTCTCTCTCTGTCTCTTTTTCTTTCTCTCCGTTTTTCTCTGTTGTGTTTCATGTCAGCTTTTATGTGCACTCCGGGTTTGGAGTGAGAGCGTGTGTTACACGTTTGGATGCTACGCAGGGCCCAAACCAAACCCCCCATCCGAGCATTGGTTGATTGGATGATGGGAACCAACCATGTGCTTTTGCAGTGCGTGCTGTTGTTCCACGTCGTGCTTTGCCATGCTGTGTAAGAACTTTACAGTGCTATGCTGGAGATTAGGCTGCATGGAAGAGTGGGACTGGCCCCCCCGGTTTTGCTGAGTAAGGTTCAGAGAAAGACTACAGTACTAGAGTACATCTGAGCAAGTACCTCCTCCTCTTATCTCTCCTATCTCTCTGCTGCGTCCGCGAGAACTGTGGCTCTGTCTTGATGCCCTCCATTCACAAACGGCTGCCACTGCCACTGCCACTACTATCACCACTGAGATTTGTGCATAGTACTTCTTTATGTTCGATCTGATCTCCAATGACTGACTGACTGACTGACTGACTGACTGACTGACTGACTGACTGACTGACTGACTGAATGATTGACAAACAGACAGACAGACCTACAACACACACAATCTCTTCTCGCGTCCACGAAATTGGAGCGCGACCCTCCCCCCCCGCAGACGGGGTCCCGAGTGGCCGCAGCATAGCGGGCGCAGCGCAAGGGCATCTGTCCTGTCCCTGCGCTGTGACCCCCTGTGGCCTGCCGCCCCTTGGGCTCCCCTTCCCCTCTGGGACCCCCCCCCTTGGGAGCCCCTGCCA